>CM059800.1:26834623-26994623 GCA_030435695.1 Brachymystax lenok tsinlingensis | reverse complement strand
TTGTGCAAGAGCCTTGCACCATCACTCACTCACTCACTTGCCAGGTCGCAGTTGTAAATGAGAACTTGTTCTCAACTGGCCTACCTGGTTAAATAAAGGTGAAATAAAAAAAAAAATAAAACTCTCTCTCACTCTCTTTCTCTCTCTCTCTCTCTCTCTCTCTCTCTCTCTCTCTCTCTCTCTCTCTCTCTCTCTCTCTCTCTCTCTCTCTCTCCCTTCTTCCTTTTCTCATTTACTCCTCTTCTTTCATTCCCTCCCTCCCTTCTCTTGGAGGTAATCCTCCACAGAACAACAGGGCTGTGTTCACTGTGGAGGAGGATGAGGAGAGAGGGGGTGGGAGAGAGAGAGCGAGGGGAGATGGAATGAGAGTTGGTGTCAGAGAGACAGGGAGAGAGAGAGAGGGATGGAAGAGAGAAAAGGGTGGGGGTGGAAAAGGGAGAGAGAGAACTTATCTCCTCAGCTGTATGAGAGATAGAGAAATAGTAAATAGTGTTCCTGTGTGTGTGTGTGTGTGTGTGTGTGTTCCTGTGTGTGTGTGTGTGTGTGTGTGTGTGTGTGTGCACAAGCATGTGTGTGTGTATATTATAAAGGCATTGATCTGTATGGTAGACTAATCAGCTCGGACACTAACACAGCTCAGTAACTCCATGTTGTTATTCCAAGCATCACACTGTAGGGTTGTGTTCCAAAAGGACCCTATTCCCTAGTGCACTACTTTTGACGAGGGTCCAATGGGCTCTGGTCAAACGTAGTGCACTATGTAGGGAATAGGGTGATATTTGAGACCTAGGTAGCTCTGTTCTATTAGGCCGACTAACTAACAGAGTTAATACAGAGGAAACACATAGCGACCACATCTGTCCTGTTATAGCACACTGGTTAAAACACACCTATTGATTAACAGAGAAGTGTTCCATCATGTTTCAGGGCTTCTATATATTTGATTCATCCAGTAAGCAGAATCTACTATATGTATGTTGTATGTACTGTATGTTAGAATCATGTATGTCAGAAGAATAGTCAATAGTGTGTCAGAATAATGTATGTCTGAATAGTGTATTCCTGGATAATGTATTCAGAATAGTGTATTCCTGGATAATGTATGTCTGAATAGTGTATTCCTGGATAATGTACGTCTGAATAATATATGTCAGAATAGTGTATGTCAGAATACTGTAAGTCTGAAAAGTGTATGTCAGAATAGTGTATTCTTGAATAGTATATGTCAGAATAGTGTATTCCTGAAAAGTATACGTCAGAATAGTGTATGTCAGAATAGTGTATGTCAGAATAGTGTATGTCAGAATAGTGTATGTCTGAAGAGTGTACGTCAGAATAGTATATGTCAGAATAGTGCATGTCAGAATAGTGTATGTCCGAATAGTATGTTCCTGAATAGTATGTGTCAGAACCGTGTATGTCAGAATAGTGAATGTCAGAATAGTGTATGTCTGAATAGTGTATGTCAGAATAGTAGATTCCTGGATAATGTATGTTAGAATAGTGTATGTCAGTATAGTGAATGTCTGAATAGTGTATGTCAGAATAGTGTATGTCAGAATAGTGTATGTCCGAATAGTATGTTCCTGAATAGTATGTGTCAGAACAGTGAATGTCAGAATAGTGTATGTCTGAATAGTGTATGTCAGAATAGTAGATTCCTGGATAATGTATGTCAGAATAGTGTATGTCAGAATAGTGTATGTCTGAATAGTGTATGTCAGAAGAGTGTATGTCAGAATAGTGTATGTCAGAATAGTGTATGTCAGAATAGTCTATGTCAGAATAGTCTACGTCTGAATAGTGTATGTCAGAATAGTGTATGTCAGAATAGTGTATTCCTGAAGAGTATACGTCAGAATAGTGTATGTCAAAATAGTGTATTCCTGAATAGTATATGTCAGAATAGTGTATGTCAGATTAGTGTATGTCTGAATAGTATATTCCTGAATAGTATATGTCAGAATAGTGTATGTCAGAACAGTGTATGTCTGAATAGTATATTCCTGAATAGTATATGTCAGAATAGTGTATGTCAGAATAGTGTATGTCAGAATAGTGTATGTCTGAATAGTGTACGTCAGAGAAGTGTATGTCAGAACAGTGTATGTCCGAATGGTGTATGTCAGAATAGTGTTTGTCAGAATATTATATATCAGAATAGTGTATGTCTGAATAGTATATTCCTGAATAGCATATGTCAGAATAGTGTATGTCAGAATAGTGTATGTCAGAATAGTCTATGTCAGAATAGTGTATGTCAGAATAGTGTATGTCTGAATAGTGTATGTCAGAACAGTCTATGTCAGAATAGTGTATGTCAGAATAGTGTATATCTGAATAGTGTATGTCAGAATAGTGTATGTCAGAATAGTGTATGTCTGAACAGTGTATGTCAGAATAGTGTATGTCAAAATTGTGTATTCCTGAATAGTATATGTCAGAATAATGTATGTCAGAACAGTGTATGTCTGAATGTCAGAATAGTGTATGTCTGAATAGTGTACGTCAGAATAGTGTATGTCAGAATAGTAAATTCCTGAATAGTATATGTCAGAAAAGTGTATGTCAGAACAGTGTATGTCCGAATAGTGTATGTCAGAATAATGTTTGTCAGAATATTATATATCAGAATAGTGTATGTCTGAATAGTATATTCCTGAATAGCATATGTCAGAGCAGTGTATGTCAGAAAAGTGTATGTCTGAATAGTGTATGTCGGAATAGTGTATGTCAGAATAGTGTATGTCAGAATAGTGTATGTCTGAATAGTGTATGTCAGAATAATGTATGTCTGAATAGTGTATGTCAGAATAGTGTATGTCAGAATAGTGTATGTCAGAATAGTGTATGTCTGAATAGTGTATGTCTGAATAGTGTATGTCAGAATAGTGTATTCCTGAATAGTACATGTCAGAATAGTGTATGTCAGAATAGTAGATTCCTGAATAGTATATGTCAGAATAGTGTATGTCAGAATAGTGTATGTCAGAATAGTAGATTCCTGAATAGTATATGTCAGAATAGTGTATGTCAGAGTAGTGTATGTCAGAATAGTGTATGTCTGAATAGTGTATGTCGGAATAGTGTATGTCAGAATAGTGTATGTCAGAATAGTGTATGTCAGAATAGTGTATGTCTGAATAGTGTATGTCAGAATAATGTATGTCTGAATAGTGTATGTCAGAATAGTGTATGTCAGTATAGTGTATGTCAGAATAGTGTATGTCTGAAGAGTGTAGGTCAGAATAGTGTATGTCAGAATAGTGTTCTCCTGAATAGTACATGTCAGAAATGTGTACGTCAGAATAGTGTATGTCAGAATAGTGTATGTCAGAATATTGTATGTCAGAATAGTGTATGTCAGAATATTGTATGTCAGAATAATGTATGTCTGAATAGTGTATGTCAGAATAGTGTATGTCAGTATAGTGTATGTCAGAATAGTGTATGTCTGAAGAGTGTAGGTCAGAATAGTGTATGTCAGAATAGTGTTCTCCTGAATAGTACATGTCAGAATAGTGTATGTCAGAATAGTGTATGTCTGAATAGTGTATGTCAGAATAAGGTATGTCTGAATAGTGTATGTCAGAATAGTGTATGTCAGTATAGTGTATGTCAGAATAGTGTATGTCAGAATAGTGTATGTCAGAATAGTGTATGTCTGAATAGTATATGTCAGAATAGTGTATGTCAGAATAGTGTCAGAATAGTGTATGTCAGAATAGTGTATGTCAGAATAGTGTATGTCAGAATAGTGTATGTCAGAATAGTGTTCTCCTGAATAGTACATGTCAGAAAAGTGTATGTCAGAATAGTGTATGTCAGAATAGTGTATGTCAGAATATTGTATGTCAGAATAGTGTATGTCAGAATAGTATGTCAGAATAGTGTATAGTATATTCCTGAATAGTATATGTCAGAATAGTGTATGTCAGAATAGTGTATGTCAGAATAGTGTATGTCTGAATAGTGTATGTCTGAATAGAGTATGTCAGAATAGTATGTGAATATGTCAGAATAGTGTATGTCAAAATAGTGTATGTCAGAATAGTGTACGTCTGAATAGTGTATGTCAGAATAGTGTATGTCAGAATAATGTATGTCTGAATAGTGTATGTCAGAATAGTGTATGTCAGAATAGTGTATGTCTGAATAGTGTATGTCAGAATAGTGTATGTCTGAATAGTGTATGTCAGAATAGTGTATGTCAGAATAGTGTATGTCCTGAATAGTGTATGTCAGAATAGTGTACGTCAGAATAGTGTATGTCAGAATAGTGTATTCCTGAATAGTATGTCAGAATAGTGTATGTCAGAATAGTGTATGTCAGAATAGTGTTCTGAATAGTATGTCAGAATAGTGTATGTCAGAATAGTGTATGTCAGAATAGTGTATGTCTGAATAGTGTATGTCAGAATAGTGTATGTCAGAATAGTGTATGTCTGAATAGTGTATGTCAGAATAGTGTATTCCAGAATAGTATATAGAATAGTGTATGTCAGTATAGTGTATGTCAGAATAGTGTATGTCTGAATAGTGTATGTCAGAATAGTGTATGTCAGAATAGTGTATGTCCTGAATAGTACATGTCAGAAAAGTATGTCAGAATAGTGTATGTCAGAATAGTGTATGTCAGAATATTGTATGTCAGAATAGTGTATGTCAGAATAGTGTATGTCAGAATAGTGTATGTCTGAATAGTGTATGTCGTCAGAATAGTGTATGTCAGAATAGTGTATGTCAGTGTGTAGAATGTATGTCAGAATAGTGTATGTCAGAATAGTGTATGTCAGAATATTATATATGTCAGAATAGTGTATGTCAGAATAGTGTATTGAATATGTCAGAATAGTATATGTCAGAATATATGTCAGAATAGTGTATGTCAGAATAGTATGTCAATAGTGTATGTCAGAATAGTGTATGTCAGAATATATGTCAGAATGTCTGTCAGAATAGTGTATGTCAGAATAGTGTATGTCTGAATTGTGTATGTCAGAACAGTCTATGTCAGAATAGTGTATGTCAGAATAGTGTATGTCTGAATAGTGTATGTCAGAATAGTGTATGTCAGAATAGTGTATGTCTGAACAGTGTATGTCAGAATAGTGTATGTCAAAATTGTGTATTCCTGAATAGTATATGTCAGAATAATGTATGTCAGAACAGTGTATGTCTGAATGTCAGAATAGTGTATGTCTGAATAGTGTACGTCAGAATAGTGTATGTCAGAATAGTAAATTCCTGAATAGTATATGTCAGAAAAGTGTATGTCAGAACAGTGTATGTCCGAATAGTGTATGTCAGAATAATGTTTGTCAGAATATTATATATCAGAATAGTGTATGTCTGAATAGTATATTCCTGAATAGCATATGTCAGAGCAGTGTATGTCAGAAAAGTGTATGTCTGAATAGTGTATGTCGGAATAGTGTATGTCAGAATAGTGTATGTCAGAATAGTGTATGTCTGAATAGTGTATGTCAGAATAATGTATGTCTGAATAGAGTATGTCAGAATAGTGTATGTCAGAATAGTGTATGTCAGAATAGTGTATGTCTGAATAGTGTATGTCTGAATAGTGTACGTCAGAATAGTGTATTCCTGAATAGTACATGTCAGAATAGTGTATGTCAGAATAGTAGATTCCTGAATAGTATATGTCAGAATAGTGTATGTCAGAGTAGTGTATGTCAGAATAGTAGATTCCTGATTAGTATATGTCAGAATAGTGTATGTCAGAGTAGTGTATGTCAGAATAGTGTATGTCTGAAGAGTGTAGGTCAGAATAGTGTATGTCAGAATAGTGTTCTCCTGAATAGTACATGTCAGAAAAGTGTACGTCAGAATAGTGTATGTCAGAATAGTGTATGTCAGAATATTGTATGTCAGAATAGTGTATGTCAGAATATTGTATGTCAGAATAATGTATGTCTATATAGTGTATGTCAGAATAGTGTATGTCAGTATAGTGTATGTCAGAATAGTGTATGTCTGAAGAGTGTAGGTCAGAATAGTGTATGTCAGAATAGTGTTTTCCTGAATAGTACATGTCAGAATAGTGTATGTCAGAATAGTGTATGTCTGAATAGTGTATGTCAGAATAATGTATGTCTGAATAGTGTATGTCAGAATAGTGTATGTCAGTATAGTGTATGTCAGAATAGTGTATGTCTGAAGAGTGTAGGTCAGAATAGTGTATGTCAGAATAGTGTTCTCCTGAATAGTACATGTCAGAAAAGTGTACGTCAGAATAGTGTATGTCAGAATAGTGTATGTCAGAATATTGTATGTCAGAATAGTGTATGTCAGAATAGTGTATGTCAGAATAGTGTATGTCTGAATAATATATTCCTGAATAGTATATGTCAGAATAGTGTATGTCAGAATAGTGTACGTCAGAATAGTGTATGTCCGAGTAGTATATTCCTGAATAGTATATGAAAGAATAGTGTTTGTCAAAATAGTGTATGTCAGAATAGTGTACGTCTGAATAGTGTATGTCAGAATAGTGTATGTCAGAATAATGTATGTCTGAATAGTGTATGTCAGAATAGTGTCAGAATAGTGTATGTCTGAATAGTGTATGTCAGAATAGTGTATGTCTGAATAGTGAACGTCAGAATAGTGTATGTCAGAATAGTGTATGTCTGAATTGTGTATGTCAGAACAGTCTATGTCAGAATAGTGTATGTCAGAATAGTGTATGTCTGAATAGTGTATGTCAGAATAGTGTATGTCAGAATAGTGTATGTCTGAACAGTGTATGTCAGAATAGTGTATGTCAAAATTGTGTATTCCTGAATAGTATATGTCAGAATAATGTATGTCAGAACAGTGTATGTCTGAATGTCAGAATAGTGTATGTCTGAATAGTGTACGTCAGAATAGTGTATGTCAGAATAGTAAATTCCTGAATAGTATATGTCAGAAAAGTGTATGTCAGAACAGTGTATGTCCGAATAGTGTATGTCAGAATAATGTTTGTCAGAATATTATATATCAGAATAGTGTATGTCTGAATAGTATATTCCTGAATAGCATATGTCAGAGCAGTGTATGTCAGAAAAGTGTATGTCTGAATAGTGTATGTCGGAATAGTGTATGTCAGAATAGTGTATGTCAGAATAGTGTATGTCTGAATAGTGTATGTCAGAATAATGTATGTCTGAATAGAGTATGTCAGAATAGTGTATGTCAGAATAGTGTATGTCAGAATAGTGTATGTCTGAATAGTGTATGTCTGAATAGTGTACGATCAGAATAGTGTATTCCTGAATAGTACATGTCAGAATAGTGTATGTCAGAATAGTAGATTCCTGAATAGTATATGTCAGAATAGTGTATGTCAGAGTAGTGTATGTCAGAATAGTAGATTCCTGATTAGTATATGTCAGAATAGTGTATGTCAGAGTAGTGTATGTCAGAATAGTGTATGTCTGAATAGTGTATGTCAGAATAGTGTATGTCAGAATAGTGTTCTCCTGAATAGTACATGTCAGAAAAGTGTACGTCAGAATAGTGTATGTCAGAATAGTGTATGTCAGAATATTGTATGTCAGAATAGTGTATGTCAGAATATTGTATGTCAGAATAATGTATGTCTATATAGTGTATGTCAGAATAGTGTATGTCAGTATAGTGTATGTCAGAATAGTGTATGTCTGAAGAGTGTAGGTCAGAATAGTGTATGTCAGAATAGTGTTCTCCTGAATAGTACATGTCAGAATAGTGTATGTCAGAATAGTGTATGTCTGAATAGTGTATGTCAGAATAATGTATGTCTGAATAGTGTATGTCAGAATAGTATATGTCAGTATAGTGTATGTCAGAATAGTGTATGTCTGAAGAGTGTAGGTCAGAATAGTGTATGTCAGAATAGTGTTCTCCTGAATAGTACATGTCAGAAAAGTGTACGTCAGAATAGTGTATGTCAGAATAGTGTATGTCAGAATATTGTATGTCAGAATAGTGTATGTCAGAATAGTGTATGTCAGAATAGTGTATGTCTGAATAATATATTCCTGAATAGTATATGTCAGAATAGTGTATGTCAGAATAGTGTACGTCAGAATAGTGTATGTCCGAGTAGTATATTCCTGAATAGTATATGAAAGAATAGTGTTTGTCAAAATAGTGTATGTCAGAATAGTGTACGTCTGAATAGTGTATGTCAGAATAGTGTATGTCAGAATAATGTATGTCTGAATAGTGTATGTCAGAATAGTGTCAGAATAGTGTATGTCTGAATAGTGTATGTCAGAATAGTGTATGTCTGAATAGTGAACGTCAGAATAGTGTATGTCAGAATAGTGTATTCCTGAATAGTATATGTCAGAATAGTGTACGTCAGAATAGTGTATGTCAGAATAGTGTATTCCTGAATACTATATGTCAGAATAGTAGATTCCTGGATAACGTATGTCAGAATAGTGTATGTCAGAATAGTGTATGTCTGAATAGTGTATGTCGGAATAGTGTATGTCAGAATAGTGTATGTCAGAATAGTGTATGTCTGAATAGTGTATGTCAGAATACTGTATGTCTGAATAGTGTATGTCAGAATAGTGTACGTCAGAATAGTGTATGTCAGTATAGTGTATGTCAGAATAGTGTATGTCTGAATAGTGTAGGTCAGAATAGTGTATGTCAGAATAGTGTTCTCCTGAATAGTACATGTCAGAAAAGTGTACGTCAGAATAGTGTATGTCAGAATAGTGTATGTCTGAATAATATATTCCTGAGTAGTATATTCCTGAATAGTATATGAAAGAATAGTGTATGTCAAAATAGTGTATGTCAGAATAGTGTACGTCTGAATAGTGTATGTCAGTATAGTGTATGTCAGAATAGTGTATGTCTGAATAGTGTAGGTCAGAATAGTGTATGTCAGAATAGTGTTCTCCTGAATAGTACATGTCAGAAAAGTGTACGTCAGAATAGTGTATGTCAGAATAGTGTATGTCAGAATATTGTATGTCAGAATAGTGTATGTCAGAATATTGTATGTCAGAATAGTGTATGTCTGAATAGTATATTCCTGAATAGTATATATCAGAATAGTGTATGTCAGAATAGTGTATGTCTGAATAATATATTCCTGAGTAGTATATTCCTGAATAGTATATGAAAGAATAGTGTATGTCAAAATAGTGTATGTCAGAATAGTGTACGTCTGAATAGTGTATGTCAGAATAGTGTATGTCAGAATAATGTATGTCTGAATAGTGTATGTCAGAATAGTGTCAGAATAGTGTATGTCTGAATAGTGTATGTCAGAATAGTGTATGTCTGAATAGTGTATGTAAGAATAGTGTATGTCAGAATACTGTATGTCAGAATAATGTATGTCAGAATAGTGTATGTCAGAATAGTAGATTCCTGGATAACGTATGTCTGAGTAGTGTATGTCTGAATAGTGTATGTCAGAATAGTGTATGTCAGAATAGTGTATGTCAGAATAGTAGATTCCTGGATAATGTATGTCTGAATAGTGTATGTCAGAATAGTGTATGTCAGAGTAGTGTATGTCAGAATAGTGTATGTCAGAATATTGTATGTCTGAATAGTGTATGTCTGAATAGTGTATGTCAGAATAGTGTATGTCAGAATAGTGTATTGCTGGATAATGTACACTACCGATCAAAAGTTTTAGAACACCTACTCTTTCAAGGGTGTTTCTTTATTTTCACTTTTTTCTACATTGTAGAATAATAGTGAAGACATCTAAACTATGAAATAACACATATGGAATCATGTAGTAACCAAAAAAGTATTAAACAAATCCAAATATATTTTATTTTTGATATTCTTCAAATTGCCACCCTTTGCCTTGATGACAGCTTTGCACACTCTTGGCATTATCTCAACCAGCTTCATGAGGTATTTACCTGGAATGCATTTCAATTAACAGGTCTGCCTTGTTAAAAGTTAATTTGTGGAATTTCTTTCCTTCTTTCTTTCCTTCTTAACAACTCAAATAAGCAAATAGAAATGACAGTCTATCATTACTTTAAGACATGAAGGTCAATACGGACAATTTCAAGAACATTTACAGTTTCTTCAAGTGCAGTCGCAAAAACCATCAAGCGCTATGATGAAACTGGCTCTCATGAGGACCTCCACAGGAATGGAAGACCCAGAGTTACCTCTGCTGCAGAGGATAAATTCATTAGAGTTACCAGCCTCAGAAATTGCAGCCCAAATAAATGCTTCACAGAGTTCAAGTAACAGACACATCTCAACATCAACTGTTCAGAGGAGACTGTGTGAATCAGGCCTTCATGGTCAAATTGCTGCAGAGAAACTACTACTAAAGGACACCAATAAGAAGAGACTTGCTTGGGCCAAGACACCCGAGCAATGGACATTAGACCGGTGGAAATGTGTCCTTTGGTCTGGAGTCCAAATTGGAGATTTTTGGTTTCAGCCGCCGTGTCTTTGTGAGACAAGGTGTGGGTGAACGGATGATCTCTGCATGTGTATTTCCCACCGTAAAGCATGGAGGAGGAGGTGTTATGATGTGGGGGTGCGTTGCTGCTGACACTGTCTGTGATTTATACACACTTAACCAGCATGGCTACCACAGCATTCTGCAGCAATACGCCATCCCATCTGGTTTGGGCTTAGTGGTACTATCATATGTTTTTCAACAGGACAATGACCCAAAACACCTCCAGGCTGTGTAAGGGCTATTATACCAAGCAGGAGAATGATGGAGTACTGCATCAGATGACCTGTTCGCCACAATCCACAATCTCAACCAAATTGAGATGGTTTGGGATGAGTCGGACCACAGAGTGAAGGAAAAGCATCCAACAAGTGCTCAGCATATGTGGGAACTCCTTCAAGACTGTTGGAAAAGCATTCCAGGTGAAGTTGGTTAAGGGAATGCCAAGAGTGTGCAAAGCTGTCATCAAGGCAAAGGGTGGCAATGTGAAGAATCTCAACTATAAAATATATTTTTATTTTTTTATCACTTTTTTGGTTACTACATGATTCCATATGTGTAATTTCTACAATGTAGAAGATAGTCAAAACAAAGAAAAACCCTTGAATGAGTAGGTGTTCTAAAACCTTTTACCGGTGGTGTATGTCCGAATAGTGTATGTCAGAATAATGTATGTCAGAATAGTGAATTCCAGGATAATGTATGTCTGACTAGTGTTTGTCAGAATAGTGTATTCCAGGATAATGTATGTCAGAATCTTGTATTTCAGGCAAATGTACACTGAGTATACACCTTGTAGAGTCCATGCCCTGATGAATTGAGGCTGTTCTGAGGGCAAAAGGGGGTGGTGCAACTGAAGGTGTTCCTAATGCTTTGTACACTCAGTGTATATCTGAATAGTGAATATCTGAATAGTGAATGTCTGGATAGTGAATGTCTGAATAGTGAATGTCTGAATAGTGAATGTCTGAATAGTGAATGTCTAAATAGTGAATGTCTGAATAGTGAATGTCTGGATAGTGAATGTCTAAATAGTTAATGTCTGAATAGTGAATGTCTGGATAGTGAATGTCTGAATAGTGAATGTCTGAATAGTGAATGTACGAATAGTGAATGTCTTAATAGTGAATGTGTCTGAGTTGTGAATGTCTGGATAGTGACTGTCTGGATTGTGAATGTCTGGATAGTGAATGTCTGAATAGTAACTGTCTGAATAGTGACTATCTGAGAAGTGAATGTCTGAATATTGAATGTCTGAATAGTGAATGTCTGAATAGTGAATGTCTGGATAGTGACTGTCTGAATAGTGAATGTCTGAGTAGTGAATGTCTGAATAGTGAATGTCTGGATAGTGACTGTCTGAATAGTGAATGTTTGAATAGTGACTGTCTAAATAGTGAATGTCTGAATAGTGAATGTGTGAATAGTGAATGTCTGAATAGTGAATGTCTGGATAGTGAATGTCTAAATAGTGAATGTCTGAATAGTGAATGTCTGAATAGTGAATGTCTGAATAGTGAATGTCTGGATAGTGAATGTCTGAATAGTTAATGTCTGAATAGTGACTGTCTGAATAGTGAATGTCTGGATAGTGAATGTCTGAATAGTGAATGTCTGAATAGTGAATGTCTCAATAGAGAATGTATGAATAGTGAATTTTCTTAATAGTGAATGTCTGAATAGTGAATGTGTCTGAGTAGTGAATGTCTGCATAGTGACTGTCTGGATTGTGACTGTCTGGATAGTGAATGTCTGAATAGTAACTGTCTGAATAGTGACTGTCTGAGTAGTGACTGTCTGAATAGTGACTGTCTGGATAGTGACTGTCTGAATAGTGAATGTCTGAGTAGTGAATGTCTGAATAGTGAATGTCTGAACAGTGAATGTCTGAGTAGTGAATGTCTGGATAGTGACTGTCTGGATTGTGAATGTCTGGATAGTGAATGTCTGAATAGTTAATGTCTGAATAGTGAATGTCTAAATAGTGAATGTCTGGATAGTGAATGTCTGAATAGTGAATGTCTGAATAGTGAATGTCTGAACAGTGAATCTCTGAACAGTGAATGTCTGAATAGTGAATGTCTGGATAGTGACTGTCTGGATTGTGAATGTCTGGATAGTGACTGTCTGAATAGTGAATGTTTGAATAGTGACTGTCTGAATAGTGAATGTCTGAATAGTGAATGTCTGGATAGTGACTGTCTGAATAGTGAATGTCTGGATAGTGACTGTCTGGATTGTGAATGTCTGGATAGTGAATGCCTGGATAGTGAATGTCTGAATAGTGAATGTCTAAATAGTGAATGTCTGGATAGTGTATGTCTGAATAGTGAATGTCTGAATAGTGAATGTCTGAACAGTGAATGTCTGAGTAGTGAATGTCTGGATAGTGACTGTCTGGATTGTGAATGTCTGGATAGTGAATGTCTGAATAATGAATGTCTGAATAGTGAATGTCTAAATAGTGAATGTCTGGATAGTGAATGTCTGAATAGTGAATGTCTGAATAGTGAATGTCTGAACAGTGAATCTCTGAACAGTGAATCTCTGAACAGTGAATGTCTGAATAGTGAATGTCTGAATAGTGAATGTCTGGATAGTGACTGTCTGGATTGTGAATGTCTGGATAGTGAATGTCTGAATAGTGAATGTCTAAATAGTGAATGTCTGGATAGTGAATGTCTGAATAGTGAATGTCTGAATAGTGAATGTCTGAATAGTGAATGTCTGAACAGTGAATGTCTAAATAGTGAATGTCTGGATAGTGAATGTCTGAATAGTGAATGTCTGAACAGTGAATCTCTGAACAGTGAATGTCTGAGTAGTGAATGTCTGGATAGTGACTGTCTGGATTGTGAATGTCTGGATAGTGAATGTCTGAATAGTGAATGTCTGAATAGTGAATGTCTAAATAGTTAATGTCTGGATAGTGAATGTCTGGATAGTGAATGTCTGAATAGTGAATGTCTGAACAGTGAATGTCTGAATCGTGAATGTCTGGATAGTGAATGTCTGAATAGTTAATGTCTGAATAGGGAATGTCTGAATAGTGAATGTCTGGATAGTGAATGTCTGAATAGTGAATGTTTGAATAGTGAATGTCTCAATAATGAATGTATGAATAGTGAATGTCTTAATAGTGAATGTCTGTATAGTGAATGTGTCTGAGTAGTGAATGTCTGGATAGTGACTGTCTGGATTGTGAATGTCTGGATAGTGAATGTCTGAATAGTAACTGTCTGAATAGTGACTGTCTGAGTAGTGACTGTCTGAATAGTGAATGTGTGAATAGTGAATGTCTGAATAGTGAATGTCTGGATAGTGAATGTCTGGATAGTGAATGTCTGAACAGTGAATGTCTGAACAGTGAATGCCTGAATAGTGAATGTTTGAATAGTGAATGTCAGAAGTGAAGGGATAGACAGTTCTGCTGTGGACTCAGTCAGTACTCATCATAATCACTGCTGTCTGATTGTTTGGATCTGGTTTGATGTGTCATGGTACTGCTCTTCAGATGTGGCTGAACATTTTATTGCTACCTGTGGGGTTCTGACATTTTTATATCATAATAGTATCAATAATTGCTAATTGCTAATAATCATATTGGGGGTTATTCTGTAAGGACTTGTGTATGTGTGACCCCTGTGCGGACATCTTGGGACAGTTGCTGACTTGTGGTTAAGTGGGGGGTGTGGGGTCTTTATCTCAAGACCCTGTCTGGTGGAAAAATACTGAGCTGCCAAAAACAAGAAGATAAATCAAAAAGAGCGCCAAAGAGGCTGGGACCAGCCTGTGTGACAACGATTGGCCAGGCAAGTTTAAACCACGCCCAGCCACTGTTCTGATAGGCCCATCCCGAGGTGGGAACTAAACTCTGTCGGGGTATTTAATAAGAACTTTTTGGGTGTTGGCCAGTTCTCTGTTTCGTCCTGCGTGATGTTACAGTGAACCCGTATATACGGAAATTGTATTTGCCATTCATTAACTTTTGAATTAAACAATTATTTTAACCAAGTTCAGGTGTATTATCGTTCCTATCTCAGTTGAACCTATGCAAAACCTAACATACCTCATCCCAGTTATACAGTGTTGGCACATGACCAGTAAACTAACTGTGTGTATGCTGCCAGTTCCTGAGGCCATCAGGGACTTTCCCAGGGCTTAGAACGTCACAGGTGAGGAGGAGGAGATCTGTCAGGTCTCGCTGCCCTGGGGGTAGGGTGTGTGCTCAGGGTGTGTGTTGTGGGGACGTTGCCTGAGAAAACATAAAGCATTAAACTCTGTGGATGGTTTAGTCAAGGAACCAACCTACTCCTTAGTGGCCCTTTGCAGTTTCCATTGTGGGGGGATCAATAGGGACTTGGAGGAAAACAGTCTGTCTCTGTATGTTCCCACCTGCACCTTCTTCCCCACACCCCTCCCTCTCTCCCCACCTCCCTCCCTACACGCACCTCTTCCCAGATGTATGCTAACTCACTCTTTGATAGGCATGCTGCTGCTTGTCCCATCACACACCCACACACACACCCACACACAAACACACAGAGGAGAGTTGACAGGTAAAAAGGTTAAGCTGCAGGTATTGGAACAGGAACACTGCAGTGTGTTTCATATTAAATATACACATTAAATAGAACTCTGGCTCACCTCTCTACACTTCTCACCTCAATCCACCTCTCCCCTCATCCCCCTCCCCATTCAATGCTGCCCACCCTCCAATCGTCTCATCCTCTCCCTCAACCCTCTTCTACTCACATCAATCCACCTCAACCCTCCTCTCCATCCCTCGTCTCTTTACCTCTCCTCTCCACCTCTCCTCAACCCTCTTCTGTTCCAACTCTCTCCACCTCTCCCCTCTATCCTCCTCTCCATCCCCCCTCTCTCCTCTCTCCACCTCTTCTCAACCCTCTTCTGCTCCTCCCTACCCGCCTCTATTCTATACCTTCTCTCTCATCTCCCATTCTCTTCCCAGCTCCCCCTCTGGTCTTCAGCTGTCCACATAGGGGAGCCCTTTGAAAAACTATTTTGGTTCTAGATAGAAACCCTTTTTGTTCCAGGTAGAACCCTTGTTGGTTCGATGTAGACCCTTTTCCACAGAGGGTTCTACATGGAACCCAAAGGGGTTATACTTTGAACCAAAAATGGTTCTCCTATGGGGACAGCCAAAGAACATCCTTGGGAAATCTTTTTTTAAGAGTTCCTTTTTTAAGAGTGTAGAACCTCATGGAACGGAATCTCTCTCTCAATCTCTATGTCTATCTTTCTCTCTTTCTCTCATTCTCCTGCTCTATACATTCTCTAATGGCTCCTGTTTCTGTGTGTAATTGATTTCTCTCTGGCTGAGGTTCTGTTGAAGAGGGAGACCAGCAGCAGGCCTTACATACACACACCACTGTGTTTCCTTTAACTGTCAATGTATACGTACCTTCACTGTCTGTACCACTGATCATCATTTTAAAGGACTTAAAAGGATCAAAGTCACCTTAGATATCCCCACTCTCTCTTATCGTTCTCCTTCCCCCTCCCTGTCATCTCACGTCTCTCTCTCTTTCCTTCCCTCTCTATCTCTCTCCTGCACTCTCTCTCTTTCTCATCTCCTCACAACAGTCTTTTAAGTGTGTCCTCAAAGCTCTGTGTGCCACTAACTAGGCTAACCCTCCATATTGTGGTTATGTGGGATATGGATTAGTTTAGATGGCAGTGTGTTTAGTATAGTGGAGAGATTTTCCAGGCCTTCCTTCCTCATATAGCTGCTGAAGAACTTCTCTTTTCAACTCCAGGCTGCTGCTGCTGCCAGGCCGACCGGGGTATTTAAGCTCCCTGTCATTATAATTGTGGTTTTAAGTGGCTATTGAACCCTTTCTGTATGTTATGTGTGTGAGTGTGCGTGTGTGTGTGTTTCTGTGTCTGTGTGTATGTGTGTTCGCATTTGCCTGTGTGCATGACTGCACCTAAGTGTGTGAGAGAGACTATCAAAGAGAATCCCACACAGAACCTCTCACACACCTTTCCATAACTACAGCTCCTAACTGTAATTGCAGGTTTTCATCCACTGCTCTTAAGAAGAGAAGAGGGGAAGAGAGGAGGGGAGCTGGAACGAGAGCACAGTGAACCAGTACAGAGTGATTCTTATGTTTAATTACTACTTTCAATCTCCAAAGGAGGTCTGGAGGAGATCAGAGAGAGAGAGAGAGAGGGGTGGGAGGGGTTAGGGTGAGGGCAGAACTACATGGACCATGGAGAGTGTAGGTTAAAGGGGGTGGGGTTCTACTACAGTAACACAGTTTGTTTTCCCCATTGAAGGGTTGCTGTGGAGCTCCACCATCCAGGCCAGCACTTTTATTTTCTCTCACTCCTCTAGCTGTGTGTCAACACGCTTTACTAGATCCACTTACTACAATTACTGTAATCTAGTTATTCCTGTGTTTGTGTGTGGGTGTGTGCATGTGTGAGTGGGTGTCTTTGACTGTGCCTTAGTGTGTTCCCTTCAACCTGTGGGTGAAAGGGTTTATTTGGGAATGAGCTCCTAGCTATGTCCTTAGACACACACACAGCACCGGCGAGGCGGAGGAGGAGTGTGGCGTGGGGGTCGAGGGATGAATGAAGGACAGGACAGAATAGCTCTGTGTGTTCAGTTTGCCCTGCCCTCGCCTATTCAGCCTGGACATCTGATGAGACAGGGGCGATGGGCCCTGCATTATAATGGAGAGAGAGAGAGAGAGAGAGAGAGAGAGAGAGAGAGAGAGAGAGAGAGAGTGGTTAGAGTGGTGAGAGTGGTGTCACTGCATGGTTAGAGTGGTGTTACTGCATGGTTAGAATGGTGTCACTGCATGGTTGGAGTGGTGTCACTGCATGGTTAGGGTGATGCCACTGCATGGTTAGAGTGGTGTCACTGCATGGTTAGAGTGGTGTCACTGCATGGTTAGAGTGGTGTCACTGCATGGTTAGAGTGGTATCACTGCATGGTTAGGGGGATGCCAATGCATGGTTAGAGTGGTATCACTGCATGGTTAGAGTGGTGTCACTGCATGGTTAGGGGGATGCCAATGCATGGTTAGAGTGGTGTCACTGCATGGTTAGAGTGGTATCACTGCATGGTTAGAGTGGTGTCACTGCATGGTTAGAGTGGTGTCACTGCATGGTTAGAGTGGTGTCACTGCATGGTTACGGTGATGTCACTGCATGGCTAGGGTGATGTCACTCCATGGTTACGGTGATGTCACTGCATGGTTAGGGTGATGTCACTGCATGGTTACGGTGATGTCACTGCATGGTTAGGGTGATGTCACTGCATGGTTAGGGTGATGCCACTGCTGTATTTCATTCTCACTAGTTCACATCTGCACCTGTATATCCCCCAGAGTCTGTGTTGTTGTTAGTACCCTGTACATGTTCATTGTGTGTTGTCAGTACCCTGTATATGTTCATTGTGTGTTGTTAGTACCCTGTATATATTCATTGTGTGTTGTCAGTACCCTGTATATATTCATTGTGTGTTGTTAGTACCCTGTATATGTTCATTATGTGTTGTTAGTACTCTGTATATGTTCATTATGTGTTGTTAGTACCCTGTATATGTTCAGTATGTGTTGTCAGTACCCTCTATATGTTCATTATGTGTTGTCAGTAATCTGTTTATGTTCATTATGTGTTGTTAGTACCCTGTATATGTTCATTATGTGTTGTTAGTACCCTGTATATGTTCATTATGTGTTGTTAGTACCTTGTATATGTTCATTATGTGTTGTTAGTACCCTGTATATGTTCATTATGTGTTGTTAGTACCCTGTATATGTTCATTATGTGTTGTTAATACCCTGTATGTGTTCATTATGTGTTGTTAGTACCCTGTATATGTTCATTATGTGTTGTTAGTACCCTGTATATGTTCATTATGTGTTGTCAGTACCCTGTATATGTTCATTATGTGTTGTCAGTAACCTGTTTATGTTAGGCCCGGATTCAATCTGAGCGCTCTATACGACAATGTGGCCTTTAAAGGTAATGATACCGCGTTTGCATAGATCACATTAAGAGTCAACGCAGCAGATGAAGGCTCAATTGGAAATTACCTTTAAATGCCAAGCACACTATAGTGGTGTTTCGGATTGAACCCTGGCCTGAATGGGTTGTGTGGACCCTGTTTATGTGTTGTGTGTACCCTGTTTATGTGTTGTGTGTACCCTGTTTATGTAATGTTGCCTGCATTGTTTATGTGATGTTGCCTGTAGTGTTTATGTGATGTTGTCTGTAGTGTTTATGTGATGTTGAATGTAGTGCATATGTGATGTTGCCTGTAGTGTTTATGTGATGTTGTCTGTAGTGTTTATGTGATGTTGGCTGTAGTGTTTATGTAATGTTGCCTGTAGTGTTTATGTGATGTTGTCTGTAGTGCATATGTGATGTTGCCTGTAGTGTTTATGTGATGTTGTCTGTAGTGTTTATCTGATGTTGTCTGTAGGGTGTTATGTGATGTTGTCTGTAGTGTTTATGTGATGTTGCATGTAGTGTTTATGTGAAGTTGCCTGTAGTGTTTATGTGATGTTGTCTGTAGTGTTTATGTGATGTTGCCTGTAGTGTTTATGTGATGTTGGCTGTAGTGTTTATGTGATGTTGTCTGTAGTGTTTATGTGATGCTGCCTGTAGTGTTTATGTGATGTTTTCTGTAGTGATTATGTGATGTTGTCTGTATTGTTTATGTGATGTTGCCTGTAGTGTTCATGTGATGTTGTCTGTAGTGTTTATGTGATGTTGTCTGTAGTGTTTATGTGATGTTAACTGTAGTGTTTATGTGATGTTGTCTGTAGTGTTTATGTGATGTTGCCTGTAGTGTTTATGTGATGTTGTCTTCAGTGTTTATGTGATGTTTTCTGTAGTGTTTATGTGATGTTGTCTGTATTGTTTATGTGATGTTGCCTGTAGTGTTTATGTGATGTTGTCTGTAGTGTTTATGTGATGTTGCCTGTAGTGTTCATGTGATGTTGCCTGTAGTGTTTATGTGATGTTGTCTGTAGTGTTTATGTGATGTTGTCTGTAGTGCTTATGTGATGTTGTCTGTAGTGTTTATGTGATGTTGTCTGTAGTGTCTATGTGATGTTGTCTGTAGTGTCTATGTGATGTTGCCTGTAGTGTTTATGTGATGTTGTCTGTAGTGGTGACTGAGAGGAGAACGACCTCCAGATGCATGCTGTCCTTCAGGCCCAGTGTTACAGCGTGCATGAGTGTGTGTGCCTGACATCAGAGCTTAACAGTGAGTGTGGGGGGGGGTGTAGCAGGCAAATGTGCCACTTAAATGACAACAACATGAATCACACAGGTAAGCAGAACCACATTGTGTGTTAGTGTGTATCTGTAAGACAGAGAACGTAATTCTTCAGCATAATTATTGTTAATTTAACGAATCAAGCCGGGTAAGAGTAGCCTCCTCATTCCCCACCCAGGCCTGGTCCTCTCTTCTATATCTCATCTCATCACTGTGACTGTACTGGGTTAGTGTGCATGCGTACGGTGTTTTAGTGTGTGTTCAAGTGCCTGGCACAGTGCTGAGGCTCAGATCTTAAGCCCTGCAGGGAGGGACTTGGACCAGATGTTCATCTCTAGAGCTACAAACCACTCTGGAAACTTTCCCACATGACCACGCACACACACACACACAAATACCCTCTGCTCTGCAACAGGTCTCCTTTCCTCTCAGATGGTAATCCCCAACCCTGCGCTGCTGTGACCAAAAGGGAATCGAACCAAGGTCGTCTGCAAACCTCAAGACTATGTGAGCCCACTAAGCTAAAGCCTAGGCATGCAACAACACTACTTTGCTTGGAAATGCAACAACTCAACATTGTTGTTGGGAAGACAACAACGCTATTGGCAAGGCAACAATGACTTATTGGCAACCCTAAGCAGAAACAGCCTGGCTAGCAACACCATTTTGAATTTCTATTTCTGAAACAATGTTGTCTGACATGTATAAGTGTAGATGTGTAGTTCACTCAGTGCCAGAGGAAAACAGGACATTGTTTGGTAGAGGTGTAACTAGTGTTTGATGTTAGCTCGTGGTTTGTGATGATAGCAGGGGTGCATGGAGGCAAATAGCCTGTTCTTCTGCTGTGGGATATGTTGAAGAAGGGAAACCAGGATAAATATAGGCATTAGTGTCCCAGTTAACATTTCACTCATCAAACTCTAATGAAACAAAATCTTGAGGAGTGGATTTGCTAAATCACTACAGTTGATCATGAACAGTATGTTGATATCTGACTTCTATAGTGAGTTCAGTGATCGCTGCATCTTGTGCTCACTAATTGGATTAGAGATTCACTGGTCTAATCCGCTGTCTTCTGAGAATCATAAATAAACAAGGATCTCTCTCAGAATCAGAATTCTGTGCAGTAATATTTTATTTCAACTATACATGCCGTGTTAAAAAAAATTCAACAAGAAGTCCTGAAACAAAAGACGATCATTTTGTACACATTCACAGTTCCAACTTTACAACATATCTACAAACACTCTGAACAAACATCAGGAGGTCTACTGTCCAATCAGAACAGTATTAGAAAGGTAATGTCAACGAGGCTGGTTCGTCTGCACACATAGAGCATAGATAGACAGGATGGTGTGTGTGTGTGTGTGTGTGTCTGAGCCCAAACACTGGTTAGCAGAGGACGACTGATAGACAAAAGACTTTAAATAATACAATTATATTTTTGTTAAACAAAATGTGGCTTAGGGTTCCAAACAGGCAGACAAATTAATTCCCCAAATAAAGTAAATGTACCCAAATCATGAACCTCATTCTCAATGTAAGATCAGACCCACATCCTGTTCAATACATGTCCTGGTCACATGACCACTGCTCACTCTAATGGAACAGTTCATTAAGACATTAGATACATATCTTTGATCTATAATAATTACCCGGAGTGTTTACCTTAATACTGGGTTGGATGTTTTATTGAGTACTGTATTGACTGTTTACTGTATATTGGCTGTGTAGTGCCATGATGAGCTGAGTGTTTCGAAGCAAAGCGTTTAGAGAGAAGACAAGAGTCAGTCTACATCCCCATGCCATAATAGTACATTCACTGCATGGAACCTCAGCTTGGTCTACCAGCAGCCTTCTTCTTCATGAGGTCATATACGGATACTGTAATCCCAGCATGCTTTGCTTCAGCCTGCATTCTGTAATGGAATGTTGGTGACTAAACCGGCTCTAAGTTCTAGAATCGAAATAACTGCAGTTTGGTAGATAAATACAAATTGAAATGTGGAACACAAATTTCACACTGAATTCAAATAATCAGAGTTGCTTAGGTTATATTGTAACAATTACACATTCAGGATCAAATCATTTTTTTCCCTCAATATTTCTGTATATCGATCATTCGTTGAATAAGGCACACGATGCACAGATTGGGGTTAACTGGCCTAAAAATATGTATACTCATATATTTATAATATGTACAGTATCTTGTCATTACCAGCATGACTCGGTAGGACACATTGGTAGATGTTGGTGTGATTGCACACTTGTCACTCACTGGGAAACTGCAAACTGCAAAGGAAAGGTCTCTGCATCTGCCTCTGGAACCAAAATGGCAACCAGAGAACCAAAGAACTCAGATTAGTTACCCTGGAAATGGTTAAGATTAGGTTTGAGAGGGTAAGCTGATCCTGCATCTGTACCTTGGGGCAACTACCACACAGAAAGCAGTGTGTGAACTCCCACCGGAGCACAGAGACTAACACTAGCGACGGACATGCAGTTGGCAAGTGAGACAGACAGACATGTTACAGAACGCCATTTCAACCTGACAGAACAAAACCCATTGGTGTTGCATGAAATGTTTACTTCTTTCATTTCTGAATAAAATAAAGAAACAACCAAAACAACACCAGCCTGTTGAAGTGGGTTGCATGAAATGTTTCTAAATACCACTCTGCCACATTGAAAGACTGGAGGAAAGGTCTCTGCATCGCCAGAATGTATCTGTGTGTCTGTGTGAGACAGGAGAAGAGTGGTGTGTTATTCCTGTAACAGAGACATAGAGGACTCTGATGTCAGTGGAGCCTGTTCTAACAGTGTATTGACATGGTGGAGGACTGAATTGCATGGTCTGTACGCACATACACACACACACACACACGTCAGGAGACAACGGCAGCTGTAGGGTACAGACGCATAAGAGGACTAAATACACTCAGCATATAGTACTCATCATAAACCAACAGCAACATATATTACTCATCATAAACCAATAGCAGCAAACGTGTTTAGTAGATCTCCCAGTGAGTTACAGAGGGTCCCTGTTAGGGTACGTAGGCAGCCAGGCCTTTCACCTCCCCAAGCAAAGTGTGTGTGTATGTGTTTGCTGTACATTGGGTTTTGCTCTCCAGCTGACACACATTGGTGTTCTCTCTGTTGCCCTCCTTCCTTCCTCCTCAGTCTTTATAGTTTAGTTAAACACCTCTGAAGGGACACTATGTTTAGTGTGTCTCCTCTCTGCTCTCCCCCATTTCAGACAGATAAGATACAAACAGTTATATCGTATTCCTCCCCCTTGTTCAGTTCAGTCCAGTTCACATTTATGGGAAGACAGAGTGTCCCCCCCAAATGGCACCCTTATTCCCTATATAGTGCACTAGGTACAACTAGGCTTATGTGCCGTAGTCAGAAGTAGTTGACAACAAAGGGAATAGGGTGCCATTTGTGACACAGACATACAGTGCTCAGTGACAGTGAGACATCAGACCCATTCTTCAAGTAGTTCTCTGAGTTAGACCACGTACCGTCCACAGTCAGGATCATAGGGCCAGGCTACACACTGGGGGCCCCGCTAGTCCCCTACAGGACCCCTCCACCCATCTACCCCCACCCTGTCTTATGTCCTGGGGCTGGGCTGGGGTTAGTGAGTCAGGGTCAGGGGTCAGGGTTAGAGGAGACTGACCAGTGTGTTGTGAGATGGAGAGAAACATGGAGCCACAAGACAAGACACAGAACTCCACGTCACATCTTTGGCCACTGGTGTGATTTTCCCTTTTTAGAGTGAAGGGATTAATCATTCCATGGGGGGGACACCCCGACACACACACGGTCCTACTCCCTCCCTAAGCCTTCTCACAACCAGTCTGGATCTAGAGCACACTCAGTAGTGCCCCTGCCCTGTCCCAGTTAGTACACTTGGTAGTACACTCCATAGTGTCTATAGTGTCCTAGTAGCTGTACTTGTTGACCACCCTCATCTGAGGAGTCTGTGGGGTGAAGGCGTTGGGTTTAGGGGGGACGTCAGGCTTTAGGGATGGGGTCCGTTTAAGCCCCTGGCGGGGGAGCGAGCCGTGCCCACTGTAGCTGCTCTGGCGAGACAGGGAAGGGGGGTGGGGGTGTTGATGGGGGGAGTGGAGCCCCCTCTGGGAGTCCAGTCTGGAGGGAGGGGTGGGGGGCATGTACCCCCCTCTGTTCATACTATGTTGGTGGGACAACGACACCCCCATACTGACCCCGTTGGGAGAGGTGGCGGTGAGGGAGTGTCTGTGAGAAGAGCTCCTGTGATGAGAGCCGTACCTCCTCTCCAGGGTGCCACTCATGCTTCCTCCCATACCCAGGCTGCCTGTGGGGGAGCTAGGGGTGGAGGGCAGGGGGACGTCAACCCTCTTGGTGGGGCTGTGCCTGGGCAGGGAGGAGGAGGAGGAGGGGGAGTAAAGAGAGGCCTCTCGGCTGGGGACCTTGGGGGGAACCTCAGTGATGTCCCCTAGAGGCTCCAGCATCAGGTGTTGTCTGCTGGGTCGGGGCGCTGAGCCGGCCCCCTCTTGGAGGATAGCCTTGGAGCTAGCGTTAGCCGTGTTAGCATCGTTCAGGTGCTTCAGCAGGTCGTTCAGGTTGTTCCTGGCATCCAGTGACCTCTTCTGCTCCTTCCTGCTTCCTTTAGAATGAGGGGGTGTGGCCTGCAGGTGTTCCATGTTCTCTGGCTTCCTGTCCAGGGTGCGTGGCGGCGTGACGTCATCGGCCGGGTATCCATAGTAACCACTGCGGTATTCGTGCGTGGCGTTGGGAAGGACGACGGCGCTGGGGATGTGGGAGTGTCCCAGCGCAGGGTGGGGGTGGGGCTGGGGGTGAGGAGGGGGGGAGGAACTGGGGTGGAACTGGGGACTCTTGGCGATGGAGGAGGTAGAGTTGGAGTTCTTCCTGGATCCGTTGATCTTCCCGTGGTGATTGGCTCGCTCCCACTGGTTCCTGATTGGCTGCAGGCCTTTCTGCTGCAGCACAGGGGTGGACTCGGGGGTGGGCAGGGCGGCCAGCTCAGGGGGCTGACAGCCGTCCCGGAGGATCATGGTCTTGGTTTCTCCGTTAGGCGTCGTGTCCTTACCACTGCTCAGAAAGTTGGTGTACAGCTTGGGACAGTCCAGACTTGGCTGGTACTCCTGGAGACAAGACAGGACATGATGACAGAAGAGAGGGCTTTGTTCATTTGGTTCCTCCAGCCAACACATACTGTACATTCATACATACATACATACATACATACATACATACATACATACAGTGCTTTCGGAAAGTATCCAGACCCCTTGACTTTTTCAACATTTTGTTACGTTACAGCCTTATTATAAAATTGATTAAATAAAAATAAATCCTCAGCAATCTACACACAATACCCCATAATGACAAAAGTGTTTTTGATCTGGGGAAGGGTACCAAAAAATGGCTGCAGCATTGACGGTCCCAAAGAACACAGAGGCCTCCATCATTCTTAAATGGAAGAAGTTTGGAACCACCAAGACTCTTCCTAGAGCTGGCCTGCTGGCCAAACTGAGCAATCGGGGGAGAAGGGCCTTGGTCAGGGAGGTGACCAAGAACCCAATGGACACTCTGACAGAGCTCTAGAGTTCCTCTGTGGAGATGGGAGAACCTTCCAGAAGGAAAACCGTCTTTGTAGCACTCCACCAATCAGGCCTTTATGGTAGAGTTGCCAGATGGAAGCCACTCCTCAGTAAAAGGCACATGACAGCCCATTTGGAGTTTGCCAAAAGGCACCTAAAGACTCTCACACCATGAGAAACAAAATTCTCTGGTCTGATGAAACCAAGATTGAACTCTTTGGCCTGAATGCCAAGCATCACGTCTGGAGGAAACCTGACACCATCATGCTGTGGGGATGTTTTTCACAGGCAGGGATTGCGAGACTAATCAGGTTTCAGGGAAAGATGAACAGAGCAAAGTACAGAGAGATCCTTGATGAAAACCTGCTCCAGAGCACTCAGGACCTCAGAATGGGGCGAAGGTTCACCTTCAAACAGAACAATGACCATAAGCACACAGCCAAGACAACGCAGGGGTGGCTTCGGGACAAGTCTCTGAATGTCCTTGAGTGGCACAGCCAGAGCCCAGACTTAAACCTGATCCAACATCTCTGGAGAGACCTGAAAATAGCTGTGCAGCAACGCTCTCCATCCAACCTGACAGATCTTGAGAGGATCTGAAGAGAACAATGGGAGAAGAACTCCCCAAATACAGGCGTGCCAAGCTTGTAGCATCACACCCAAGAAGACCCAAGGTTGTAATCGCTGCCAAAGGTGCTTCAACAAAGTACTCAGTAAAGGGTCTGAATACTTATGTAAATGTAATATCAGTTTTAAAAATGTTATAAATTAGCAAACATTTCTAAAAACCTGTTTTTGCTTTGTCATTATGGGGTATTGTGTGTAGATTGATGAGGATAAAAAAAAGAAAAAGGCTGTAACCTAACAAAATGTGGAAAATAGTCAAGGGGTCTGGATACTTTCCGAAGGCACTGTAAATGTTCTATCCAGGGTGGGAATTACAGGGGAGCCAGACATTAGCTACCTTAAATGAAACAAAAGTCCAACTTTGGGGGTTCTAAATAACGCTAATTTAACCATTCTCCTATTTGTTTAAAAGCAGTGGTAAATATGTTTTCCAGTGGTAAATATGAAAATAAAAGTTTACAAATTAATCGAACACCCCCACCTTTCTGTCATGGTTTAAACCAGTTATTTCTATGTGGCTACACAAACCGTCTTCCTGTCCACAGCCCTGTCCACTCACTAGTGCTGAATTTCAGCCTCAGCTGAGATCCTTTAATAAACACATAGATTTTCTCCATTTGTTTGCCAAGTCCCCTTGATAAAAATAGCCTTTAATTCCAATGCATTAGATTTATCCGTTCATTCATAATCGTTTGCTTTTGTCAGTCAGCTTTTAGAGCGCTCATTGCTTTGTTTCTCAGGCGCGCGCGGGTTTTGTTCTCTGTGCCGTCCGTGACCAGAAGTAGACCATTTATTTAGCTTTATTATTTTCAATAAATATTTGTTTTCTTGCCTGGATCCACTGATGATTGTCTCCAACATCACTAAACACCAATGTGCAGCCATTCCATCCAATAATTATAATTTTTTTACCTTTATTTTACTAGGCAAGTCAGTTAAGAACAAATTCTTATTTTCAATGACAGCCTAGGAACAGTGGGTTAACTGCCTGTTCAGGGGCAGAATGACAGATTTGTACCTTGTCAGCTTGGGGATTTGAACTTGCAACCTTTGCAGTTACTAGTCCAACGCTCTAACCATTAGGCTACCCTACCATCCCAATATTAATGACAGTAGGCCTATAGTAGACTCTTTAGAAGCATTCGATTTTGAAATGGCATAGGCCTACATTAGGCCTACATTATAATGACATTTTACATAGGCATGGTTACACTTACAGTGCTTTTTCCAGAGATCTTCAAGGTCCAGGAATAGTACAGGGTTTAAGTTCAATGTTCTAATTCAATCGTTAAATGCTTAACAATTACAAATAACACTGTCGTTAATGTCATAAATGTAAGGAACAAAAGTGTGTGGTTTATGTCACACGATCTGTGAAGAATCTAAGCATTCAACTCGTGAATTATGAACTAGGGTGTAACCATGTTTTGATTCAACTAGTGTATTATATTGAATGTAGGCTACCTGTTCTGCGTGTGTTCGTGTGTAAAATTGCTTCAGTTGAGAGCGTAGGCTACTGGGAGTGTTGTAGGCCTAGTAGATGTCTATTTCCAGTCATCAGTGTACATGCAGATGTCTATTTCCAGTCATCAAGAGTGTACATGCAGATGTCTATTTCCAGTCATCAGAGTGTACATGCAGATGTCTATTTCCAGTCATCAGAGTACATGTAGATGTCTATTTCCAGTCATCAGAGTACATGCAGATGTCTATTTCCAGTCATCAGAGTACATGCAGATGTCTATTTCCAGTCATCAGAGTACATGCAGATGTCTATTTCCAGTCATCAGAGTACATGTAGATGTCTATTTCCAGTCATCAGAGTACATGTAGATGTCTATTTCCAGTCATCAGAGTACATGCAGATGTCTATTTCCAGTCATCAGAGTACATGTAGATATCTATTTCCAGTCATCAGAGTACATGTAGATGTCTATTTCCAGTCATCAGAGTACATGCACTGCACTGTTTGGATTATTTTGGAGTGGACGTACAAGCGCATGTAGCCTACATTTTGAAGTGATTTATTTCACAATCAGATGAAAGCATCATGACTAGTTGTGTTCATGCCACATTAAAAGGTAATACATTTTTATCATTAAATTACGTCTTTATTATTATTATTAGGCCCCCCCCAAAGAAACTGTGAACGCCCGCCCCCTGAATGTCACGGTGTAATTCGTACTCTGGTTCTATCTATCTACATAAGATACAATGACAATGTCAGTCATTAACCTTCAGTTACTGAATAATGTGTTGACTCATAAATTGCACTCTGTATTCAGGTCTCCAGGTTACCTTGACAGGACTGTCGAAGAGCCCGTTGAGCTTAGCGAAGGATCCGGTGGAGTCGCTGCAGGATGGGGCTGACTCTGCATCTTTGTGGGTGTGCCGGGGCTTGTGGCGGAGGAAGGAGTCTCTGTAGCAGAACACCACCAGGCCTGCCACTAGCGCCCCCAGGAGGAACGCAGCCAACACACAGCTGATCAGGATATTCATGTGGACCATCTGATTGGCTTCTCCCGCCTGGATCTCCCACACACCTGAAGTCACACACCCCATTAGTTAACGAACACCCCGACACACCCAATCACAGCCAATCACAGCTTTACACTACACCTCTATAGCAGGTGTGTTTGTGGACACTCAGTCATGCATGGTTTCTCTGCTTTTCCCCTTAAAGGTATTCTGTCCGCTATCCGACAGGGATTTCATTGTTACCAAAACCATTCAGATTGGCTTCCACTCTCGTCATTCTTAATTGTAAATACATGGTGAAAATAGTTAGGATCCCACAACCACTCCGGTGATGTAAGCCAATCTAGAAGAAGTAGTGGTATGTTAGTTTGAAGAGGAAGAATTGAAGTGTTGCTTTTTCCCTACCAATTGTCAAACATTTGTCCAGATAAAAAGGAGGGTTAGTGCATTCCTAACTAGGACAGAGAAAGACTTGTTCTCCCAATATCAGAAAGACAATGAACCATGACTCCCCAGCGTTGTCAAAGGGAAGAGGATTGTAGTTTGTCCTCTACATGGTGAGGCTGTTCTGTTTCTAGACTGCAGCTTCGTTAGTAACCACAGACATGGAAGAGTTAGACATCCACAGAGCAGGAGAGAGACAGAGAGAGGTCCTGGAGCAGGAGGGGTTAATGGACTGGGACATGCTCTGACGCTCCTAAGATTAAAAAACCTAACTCCCAGGGTTAACCCTTTACACACGCCGGGGACAGGGTTAACCCTTCAACTGTAACAGCCAGGTTATAGGGTCTACTGGCAGAGAGAGAAACAAGGGCCAAATAAAAGAGCCTGAAGAAAGAATATAGAAGTGCAGAAGGTTTGAAGATAAGATTGGAAAGAATTGTTTAAAAACTGAGAAAATACATTTTCACCATGTAGAAAATCATTATAATCATGACAATAAATCAATGAATAAATCAAAATAAATGAAGTTGGAAGAAATATAAATCATAACAAAATCGGAAAAATGTAATCTGCTATATCAGATGATGGTAATCCCAAATACCTGCCCCTGTGTGTATGTGTGTGTGTGTGTGTGTGTGTGTGTGTGTGTGTGTGTGTGTGTGTGTGTGTGTGTGTGTGTGTGTGTGTGTGTGTGTGTGTGTGTGTGTATCAAGTGTGTCTGTGTGTATAGTACCAGTCAAAAGTTTGGACACACCTACTCATTCAAGGGTTCTTGTAGAATAATAGTGAATACATCAAAACTATGAAATAACACATATGAAATCATGTAGTAACCAAAAAAGTATTAAACAAATCAAAGTTATATTTGAGATTCTTTAAAGTAACCACCCTTTGCCTTAATGACAGCTTTGCACACTCTTGGCATTCTCTCAACCAGCTTTATGAGGTAGTCACCTGGAGCACATTTCAATTAACCAGTGTGCCTTGTTAAAAGTTCATTTGTGGAATTTCTTTCCTTCTTAATGCATTTGAGCCAATCAGTTGTGTTGTGACATGGTAGAGATGGTATACAGAAGATAGCCCTATTTGGTAAAAGACCAAGTCCATATTATGGCAAGAACAGCTCAAATAAGCAAAGAGAAATGACAGTCCATCATTAATTTAAGACATGAAGGTCAGTCAATACAGAAAATTCCAACAAGTTTCTTCAAGTGCAGTCGCAAAAACCATCAAGCGCTATGATGAAACTGGCTCTCATGAGGACCAGCACAGGAAAGGATAACCCATAGTTACCTCTGCTGCAGAGGATTGCAGCCCAAATAAATGCTTCACAGAGTTCAAGTAACAGGCACATCTCAACATCAACTGTTCAGAGGAGACTGCGTGAATCAGGCCTTCGTGGTCGAATTGTAGCAAAGAAACCACTACTAAAGGACACCAATAAGAAGAAGAGACTTTCTTGGGCCAAGAAACATGAGCAATGGACATAAGACCAGTGGAAATCTGTCCTTTGGTCTGATGAGTCTAAATTTGAGATTTTTGGTTCCAACCGCCGTGTCACGGAGTAGGTGAATGAATGATCTCCACATGTATGGTTCCCACCGTGGGTGTGTGTGATGGTGCTTTGCTGGTGACACTGTCTGTGATTTATTTAGAATTCAAGGCTACCACAGCATTCTGCTGCGATACGCCATCCCATCTTGTTTGCGCTTATTGGGACTATCATTTGTTTTTCAACAGATCAATGACCCAAAACACACCTCCAGGCTGTGTAAGGGCTATTTGACCAAGGAGAGTGATTGAGTGCTGCATCAGATGACCTGGCCACCACAATCACCCAAACTCAACCCAATTCAGATGGTTTGGGATGAGTTGGACCGCAGAGTTAAGGAAAAGCAGCCAACAAGTTCCTCAAGAAGCTGGTTCAGAGAATGCCAAGAGTGTGCAAAGCTGTCATCAAGGCAAAGGGTGGCTACTTCGAAGAATCTAAAATATAACATATATTTTGATTTGTTTAACACTTTTTTGGTTACTACATGATTCCATATGTGTTAATTCATAGTTTTGATGTCTTCACTATTATTCTACTATGTAGAAAATAGTCAAAATAAAGAAAAACCCTTGAATGAGTAGGTGTGTCCAGACTTTTGACTGGTAGTGTGTGTGTGTGTGTGTGTGTGTCTGCTGTTGCAGCTATGGGACAGTCAGGGCTCCATACAGTGTGGTAGCAGCAGTTCTCTCTCTCCCTGCTGGGCCTTACCCTCTATGCCCCCTGGGAGTGACTCTAGTGAATGGGAGGTGGCCGGGTCATCCTGCTGCACAAACCCTGAGCCATACAGGTCTGGAGAACCAGCCCCAGGTCCCAACCCAGGCCCTTCCCCAGGACCAAGCCCAGGATGGGGGCTCAGGGTGGGGGTGAGTACTGGGGGTACTGTTGGGTGTATGGGCCCACTGGGCTGGTCTGTGAATGACGTAGATGACAACTCCATGTCTGTGGTGACAAACAAACTGTTAATTACGGTGCGTAGACATGAGGCCAGCAGGCTGTTAGCTTACATCCTGGTTAGTAGGCATGGGTTGGTATGTGTACGCACATATGGGTTAGTTCACAGAACATAATAGGTTTTATGTTTTATGATAATGCTGTTTGAAAAAATAAACATTTTCTGATTCAAGAGCTATTTGATTTATCATTACCGGTGATAGAAATACAGTTGTAAGATTCATTTTGTTGAGACAGGATACAGTTTGAAAGGGGAAAAGGGCGAGAGTTGTCTTAGGAAAGTCTTTGGTACACAGCAGCAATGATTTCATAGCAGTGATGACGTCAGAGGAGGGAGGGGCGCCGAGTGAGCATGCAGGAAGTAAACAGGAAGTAAAGAGGAAGTGTGTGAGGAAGAAGAATTGAGGAAGTGGGTCTGTGTAGGGGTGAGATGGAGATTTCTGACGTGACCCGGTGATGATGTTGTTTGTTGTGATGACGATGATGAAGAAGATAAAAAGGTGTTGAAGAAGATGAGGTTTGATAAAAAAAAGATGAAGAGTGAGTAGCGTTGAAGGAAGGAAGTTAGAGAGGGGTTCGGAGAAGCTGAACTCAAGGAAAGAAAGAAACCAGCGGAATAAAAGATCCAACTAACCAGAGGTCGGGTCACCAAATGATTTGTAATCTGTCGCTGATGTAGTGGCCAAAAACACTAAAACAATTAAAGGAACAAGAAATCAGTATAAAGGAACCCAAAAGTAAAGTCCCAAAACAAAAAAAGGCCCTGATAACTGAGTGTAGTTCTTTTTAATCAAATGATAAAAAGCTAAAGGACAGGTTGTCTGAGTAGACCTATTGCTCCAAGTCTTGTCTGTCTCTAGACCTGAGGAGAGACAGCTACAGTTGAAGTCGGAAGTTTACATAAACCTTAGCCAAATACATTTAAACTCAGTTTTTCCCAATTACTGACATTTAATCCAAGTAAAAATTCCCTGTCTTAGGTCAGTTAGGATCACCACTTTATTTTAAGAATGTGAAATGTCCGAATAAAAGTAGAGAGAATGATTTATTTCAGCTTTTATTTCTTTCATCACATTCCCAGTGGGTCAGAAGTTTACATACACTCAATTAGTATTTGGTAGCATTGCCTTTAAATTTAACTTGGGTCAAACGTTTCAGGTAGCCTTCCACAAGCTTCCCACAATAAATTGGGTGAATTTTGGTCCATTCCTCCTGACAGAGCTGATGTAACTGAGTCAGGTTTGTAGGCTTCCTTGCTCGCACATGCTTTTTCAGTTCTGCCCACACATTTTCTATAGGATTGAGGTCAGGGCTTTGTGATGGCCACTCCAATACCTTGACATTGTAGTCCTTAAGCCATTTTGCCACAACTTTGGAAGTATGCTTGGGGTCATTGTCCATTTGAAAGACCCATTTGCGACCAAGCTTTAACTTCCTGACTGATGTCTTGAGATGTTGCTTCAATATATCCACATAATTGTCCTTCCTCATGATGCCAGCTATTTTGTGAAGTGCACCAGTCCCTCCTGCAGCAAAGCACCCCCACAACATGATGCTGCCACCCTCGCGCTTCACGGTTGGGAAAATAACCTCTCACTCAATGTCAACAAAACAAAGGAGATGATCGTGGACTTCAGGAAACAGGAGAGGGAGCACCCCCTATCCACATCGAGGGGACAGTAGTGGAGAAGGTGGAAAGTTTTAAGTTCCTCGGCGTACACATCACGGACAAACTGAATTGGTCCACCCACACAGACAGCGTGGTAAAGAAGGCGCAACAGCGCCTCTTCAACCTCAGGAGGCTGAAGAAATTTGGCTTGTCACCAAAATCACTCACAAACTTTTACAGATGCACAATCGAGAGCATCCTGTCGGGCTGTATCACCGCCTGGTACGGCAACTGCTCCGCCCCACAACCGTAAGGCTCTCCAGAGGTAGTGAGGACTGCACAACGCATCACCGAGGTTAAACTACCTGCCCTCCAGGACACCTACACCACCCGATGTCACAGAAAGGCCAAAAAGATCATCAAGGACAACAACCACCCGAGCCACTGCCTGTTCACCCCGCTATCATCCAGAAGGCGAGGTCAGTACAGGTGCATCAAAGCTGGGACCGAGAGACTGAAAAACAGCTTCTACCTCAAGGCCATCAGACTGTTAAACAGCCATCACTAACATTGAGTGGCTGCTGCCAACATACTGACTTAAATCTCTAGCCACTTTATACATAGGAATTGGATGTAACAAATGTATCACTAGCCACTTTAAACAATTTTGTATATAATGTTTACGTATCCGACATACTCATATCAAATGTATACACTGTACTCTAAACCATCTACTGTATCTTGCCTATGCCGTTCGGTCATCGACCCAAATCTCTAGCCACTTTAATAATTAGAATTGGATGAAATAATGTATCACTAGCCACTTTAAACAATGCCATTTATATAATGTTTACATATCCTACATTACTCATCTCATATATATGTGTATATACTGTACTCCATACCATCTACTGCATCTTGCCTATGCCGGTCAGCCATCGCTCATCCATATATTTATATGTACATACTCGTATTCATTCCTTTACTCTTGTGTGTATAAGGTAGTTGTTGTGAATTTGTTAGATTACTTGTTAGATACTACTGCATGGTCGGAACTAGAAGCACAAGCATTTCGCTACACTCGCATTAACATCTGCTAACCATGTGTATGTGACAAATAAAATTTGATTTGATTTGGATGGTGTTATTTGGCTTGTAAGCCTCCCCCTTTTTTCTCCAAACATAACGATGATCATTATGGCCAAACAGTTCAGACCAGATGACATTTCTACAAAAAGTACAATCTTTGTCCACATGTGCAGTTGCAAACCGTGGTCTGGCTTTTTTATGGCGGTTTTGGAGCAGTGGCTTCTTCCTTGCTGAGCGGTCTTTCAGGTTATGTCGATATAGGACTCGTTTTACTGTGGATATAGATACTTTTGAACCCGTTTTCTTCCATCATCTTCACAAGGTCCTTTGCTGTTGTTCTGGGATTGATTTGCACTTTTCGTACCAAAGTACGTTCATCTCTAGGAGACAGAATGGCGTCTCCTTCCTGAGCGGTATGACGGCTGCGTGGTCCCATGGTGTTTATACTTGCGTACTATTGTTTGTACCGATGAACGTGGTACCTTCAGGCGTTTGGAAATTGCCAGACTTGTGGAGGTCTACCATTTTTTTCTGAGGTCTTGGCCGATTTCTTTTGATTTTCCCATAATGTCAAGCAAAGAGGCACTGAGTTTGAAGGTAGGCCTTGAAATACATCCACAGGTACACCTTCAACTGACTCAAATGATGTCAATTAGCCTATCAGAAGCTTCTAAAGCCATGACATCATTTTCTGGAAATTTCCAAGCTGTTTAAAGGTACAGTCAACTTAGTGTATGTCAACTTCTGACCCACTGGAATTGTGATACAGTGAATTCTAAGTGAAATAATGTGTCCGTAAACAATTTTTTTTTAAATGACTGTCCTAACCGACTTGCCAAAACTATAGTTTGTTAAGAAGACATTTGTGGAGTGGTTGAAAAATTGGTTTTAATGACTCCAACCTAAGTGTATGTAAACTTCCGATTTCAACTGTATGTATGGCCTCTATCCCCTGTTCTAGTTCTATGGTTCAGCCTGGTGTATCTCCTATAGCAACACTGTCTTAGTACTGCTACTGGTAGAGCACGTCTATGTTTCTTCCCTCCAAGTAGGTAGCATTAGTTACAGGTGGCCTGGGTGTGTACAGTATGTGGATCTACAGTAGATGTATATGTTAATACTGAACATAGAACCATGTAGGGAGGGTTACTGATTGGTGTGTTGGTATGGTGTGGTTACTGGTGTTACTGGTAGTGTGTTACTGGTTGGTTGTGCAGACTGATGGTGTGTGATAGCGAGAGAGAGAGAGCGAGAAAGAGATGGGTTGGTATGAATGGGAGGGGCTCACCATGGCAGTCTCCCAGCTGAACCGTGTTCCCAAACTCTACATCCTGCTCATAACCAGACCTGAAAGAGAGAGGGAGAGGGGGGGAGAGAGAGATTAGAGTAGAGAACCAAACCTCTCTAACCATCAACATTTCCTTCCTTCATTCAAGTTTTTCCTGAACTCTGTAGTATGTACCGTAGCTTAGTACTGTGGTAGTATTGTAATATTTAATACTCACAGGGCTCTAAATTTACATTTTTCATTGGTAGCACTGGTCCTCCCACCATTAAAAAAGTTAGGAGCACCAGAAAATCTGATTTTTTAAATGGATTGAGATATAGCCTAGCTGCTTCTAAAGCCCATGTTGTGCCCTAAAAACTAATATGGAACCCTGTTCATTATAAAAACCTAACATGTTGATACAGATACCTGTCATTGAAATGAAAAAGTCATTTTGTGGAATATAAGGTTTGTACATTATGTAAAAGCACTATTTTCCTATTGAGATGCAAATTGTACACTGTCTCTTTAAGAGCAAAATATTTTGTTGCATATGAGATCAAATTGGTCACACTTTAGGGCCCTGAGTATGCATACTATTTAGTATTGTAATACTTGGTACTCACAGAACTCCAGGCAGGATCCTCTCACAGGCTCCATGAGGCATCCAGCCACAGTAGGGGTCCCTGGACGCTATACAAGACCTAGCGGAGAAACACAACACAGGGTTAACATATATCTGTAAATATACAGTTCACCACAACACAACACAGGGTTAACATATATCTGTAAATATACAGTTCACCACACCGGGTTAAATAGGCAGCACCAGTTAACCTCTGTTTGGCTGTATATTAACCAGTGTGCTGCAGGTTCTCAATGTTTATGACATGTGACCAGGTACAGCATAAAGTATTTCTGAATGTGTGTGTGTGTGTCTGAGTCTGCGTCTGTATGTGTCTGAGTCGGAGTGCACGCTTGCGTGTTTTAGTGTGGTGACTCACTTGTGGCAGTTAGTGTGTCGCTCACAGCGGCTGAGAGGCATGCGAACCACACAGCTGGAGAAAGCTACATACACACTGTGTGTGTCTCTGTCCACATAGAGCGACAAAATATGCCTGTCATCCTCACTGTTAGACAGACACCTGGGAGACAGAGAGAAGAAAAGAGAGGGAGGAGAGGGGGGAGAGGGGTTGGGAGAGGAGAGTGAGTAGGGGAGAGAGAGAGAAAGGGAGGGTTGTGGAGGGGGGAGACAGAGAGGAGAGTCAGATTATAGGTTACTTGATCAGTTGTTTATCAGATAGGCCTGTCTACGGTTTCACTCTCCAGATGTAATCACAGTGGCACTGTTTAGCCCTGATACCCTTACTGACAGGAGAGAATGAGAGACTGAGAGGAAGACAGAGGAGAGAGAGAGAGAGAGAGAGAGAGAGAGAGAGAGAGAGAGAGAGAGAGAGAGAGAGAGAGAGAGAGAGAGAGAGAGAGAGAGGAAGAAAAATGAGATAAACAGAGACAGAGGAAGACAGAGGAGAGAGAGAGACTGAGAGGAGGAGAGAGGAGAGAGAGGAGAGACAGAGGAAGAGAGAGGAGAGAGAGAGAGACAGAGGAAGAAAGAGGAGAGCGAGAGAGAGACAGAGGAAGAGAGAGGAGAGTGAGAGAGACTGAGGGGAGGAGAGAGGAGAGAGAGGAGAGACTGAGAGGAAGAGAGAGGAGAGAGTGACAGAGGAAGAAAGAGGAGAGGAGAGAGAGGAGAGACTGAGAGGAAGAAAGAGGAGAGACTGAGACGGTGAGAGACACACAGAGGGAAAGAGAAACACAGAGTGAGAGATGAGACCAAAAAAAGAGAAAGAGAGTGAGAGACAGAGACTAAGAGAGAGACGCAAAGAGAGTAAGAGAGAGAGACAGTGAGAGATGTGTAGTGAGTTTTCCGTACTTGGCTCTGTTGAACAGGTCAATCTCCTCCAATAGGATGCTGTCGTTTAGGGACAGAGGGGAAGTCTTGGCTAGAACCTTCAGCACCACGCCCGCCTCTGAACCAATGAACAGCACTGTGTAGTTACCATGTGGACCAGCCGCATTGTCCACCGCCAGGGCTGTCAGCCTGTACCTAGAGAGACCAGGACAAGACAGGAGGACAGTCAGACTTCAGTAGGAATTATCAAGCCAGTATTTAAAGGCCCTCCGTGCGATCTACAAATGTGCATTTTGATTTTGTTTTTTGTTGAGTGTTACCTGGGAATTCAGATCCCTCAAGCAACTCTTACGATGTGTGTGTGTATGTTTGTCTGTGTGTTCTTACCGGACCCGTGTCTTGGTGAACCAGGGCTCGTCTCCTATGTTAGGCACGGAGGCGTCCATGAGGGGGTGAGACTTGATGAAGAGGAGGGTCTCATCAGGGAACTCTATAGAGGTCTTATAGGACTCAGCCTGGCCATGACCCGCACAGCAGCCTGGCCTGGAGACATAGGGGTCAGAGAAGGGTCAAAGGTCAACACAGGTCACACATGAGCCCAGCTACCATTCACTCTGTAGGGACTAATACAGTTGACTCTATTGAATTGAACTGCGGAGAGGGGTTAGGGTAGGAGAGAGGAGCAGATGCCTATCAGGACAACAAAGAAACGTGCTGCTGTATCACTGTAAACATAATAGAGGACTAGAATGTTAATTATTTACCACCATAATGAGCAGCTCTGTGGACTTTGTGTGGGGCCAGAGAGCTGAGCTACGTGTGTGTGTGAATGGCCGGATGCAGGTTAAATATGCAACGTGTCTAATTATCCAGATTAATTATTTACTGCTAATAACCACCACCAGCTGTGTGTGTGTGTGTGTGTGTGTGTGTGTGTGTGTGTGTGTGTGTGTGTGTGTGTGTGTGCGTGCGTGCGTGTGTGCGTGTGTGTGTGTGTGTGTGTGTGTGTGTGTGTGTGTGTGTGTGTGTGTGTGGTCATAGACCATGTCTCTCTTGTTAAGAAGAGGGTTTATCTCAATGAGACCAAAACTCAAGGTTATAGTGACAATACAGTCCTGCCCTGCATCATAAACTGAAGAGAGGGTAATGTACCTGTTGTTGTGCAGACTGATATACACTTACTGAGACATACTGGGCTTGGGTTAGAGGTAGGGTTAGACACTGACATACTGTAGGTATAGTACCTGGGCTTGGGTTAGACATTGACATACTGTAGGTATAGTACCTGGGTTTGGGTTAGGGTTAGAGACTGACATACCTGGCTTGAAACTTGAGACTGACATACCTGGTTTTGGGTTATGGTTAAAGGTACAGGTACATAACTGGGTTTGGGCTAGGTTAAAGGTACAGGTGCATACCTGGGTTTGGGCTAGGTTAAAGGTACAGGTACATACCTGGGTTTGGGCTAGGTTAAAGGTACAGGTACATACCTGGGTTTGGGCTAGGTTAAATGTACAGGTACATACCTGGGTTTGGGTTAGGTTAAAGGTACAGGTGCATACCTGGGTTTCGATTAGGGAAAAGGTACAGGTGCATACCTGGGTTTGGGTTAGGGAAAAGGTACAGGTACAGGTACATACCTGGGATTGGGTTAGGGAAAAGGTACAGGTGCATACCTGGGTTAGGTTAAAGGTACAAGTACATACCTGGGTTTGGGTTAGGGTAAAGGTACAGGTACATACCTGGGTTTGGGTAAAGGTACAAGTACATACCTGGGTTAGGTTAAAGGTACAAGTACATACCTGGGTTTGGGTTAGGGTAAAGGTACAGGTGCATACCTGGGTTAGGTTAAAGGTACAAGTACATACCTGGGTTAGGTTAAAGGTACAAGTACATACCTGGGTTTGGGTTAGGGTAAAGGTACAGGTGCATACCTGGGTTAGGTTAAAGGTACAAGCATATACCTGGGTTTGGGTTAGGGAAAAGGTACAGGTGCATAACTGGGTTTGGGTTAGGTTAAAGTACAGGTGCATACCTGGGTTTGGGTTAGGGAAAAGTTACAGGTGCATACCTGGGTTTGGGCTAGGGAAAAGGTACAGGTGCATACCTGGGTTAGGTTAAAGGTACAAGTACATACCTGGGTTTGGGTTAGGGTAAAGGTACAGGTACATACCTGGGTTAGGGTAAAGGTACAAGTACATACCTGGGTTTGGGTTAGGGAAAAGGTACAGGTGCATACCTGGGTTAGGTTAAAGGTACAAGTACATACCTGGGTTTGGGTTAGGGAAAAGGTACAGGTGCATAACTGGGTTTGGGTTAGGTTAAAGTACAGGTGCATACCTGGGTTTGGGTTAGGGAAAAGTTACAGGTGCATACCTGGGTTTGGGCTAGGGAAAAGGTACAGGTGCATACCTGGGTTAGGTTAAAGGTACAAGTACATACCTGGGTTTGGGTTAGGGAAAAGGTACAGGTGCATACCTGGATTAGGTTAAAGGTACAGGTGCATACCTGGGTTTGGGTTAGGGAAAAGGTACAGGTGCATAACTGGGTTTGGTTAAGGTACAGGTACATACCTGGGTTAGGGTAAAGGTACAGGTACATACCTGGGTTAGGGTAAAGGTACAGGTACATACCTGGGTTAGGGTAAAGGTACAGGTACATACCTGGGTTAGGGTAAAGGTACAGGTACATACCTGGGTTAGGGTAAAGGTACAGGTACATACCTGGGTTAGGGTAAAGGTACAGGTACATACCTGGGTTAGGGTAAAGGTACAGGTACATACCTGGGTTTGGGTAAAGGAACAGGTACATACCTGGGTTAGGGAAAAGGAACAGGTACATACCTGGGTTTGGGTTAGGGAAAAGGTACAGGTACATACCTGGGTTTGGGTAAAGGAACAGGTACATACCTGGGTTTGGGTTAGGGAAAAGGTACAGGTACATACCTGGGTTTGGGCAGTCTCTCCTCTGGGAAGGCGGTCCAGACAGAGTCAGGTGTTTTCTGTTCTTTAAATCGTCCTCTGAACACCTTCTCTATGTCATCCATGGAGAACGCACACACTGCAGACCCTGGGATACTGTAGAGAGAGGAACACAACCACACACTGTTACACAACTACTATTAACTAGATATGGAGAAAACACACACAACAAGAGATTCACAATAACAACACATCTGTTACACCAATATTACAAAGAGTGTACCCCAAATGGCACCCTATTGCTGTATAGTGCACCACGTTTAACCAGAGCCCTATGGTCCCTGGTCAAAAGTAGTGCACTATACAGGGAATAGGGTTCCATTTGGGATGCAGCCTCAGTGTGTCCATCCTACCTGTTCATCTGTGTAGTGAAGACTCCCACCACAGAAGGAACTCCGTTGATGTTGATGATGTCAGTGATGGACTGTAGAACATCGAAGTAGAAGAACGATTCTCCAGGAACAGAACAGTTGAGTCTGGCCTTGACGAAGGACGTCCAGTGTTTCTCCAACACACGCTGGGACCCGCCTACGTCGTTCTTACAGATACGAGCCACTCTGGAGTAGACCGCCTGGAAAGGAAAGGGGGAACAGGGGGGAGAGAGAGAGAGAGACTCTGGAATCAACATCACTAAAACACTTCCTTCCTCTAAATAAGACATCTCATCATCCTGTGGCCTCACTGTGTGACGCACACTGACGCATACATAAGCACACGCGCAGGCGCACACACATGCTTATCCTGGACCCTGTGTCAGAGAGGACATTTGTTTGAAGCTCCCGATTGAACAAACGCCTCACACTCACACCTCTTGACCCTAAACCTGATTCACACACACCTCTTTACTCAGTCTGATTAACCTTGAACAAGGACAGAGCTGGGCTATAGGACTGGGCTATATGATATGGACTAGGCTATATGATAGGGACTGGGCTATAGGACTGAGACTGGGCTATAGGACGGGGCTATATGATAGGGCCTGTGCTATAGGACTGGGACTGGGCTATAGGACGGGGCTATATGATAGGGACTGGGCTATAGGACTGGGATTGGTCTATAGGACGGGGCTATATGATAGGGACTGGGCTATAGGACGGGGACTGGGCTATAGGACGGGGCTATATGATTGGGACTGGGCTATAGGACTGGGACTGGGCTATAGGATGGGGCTATATTAAAGGGACTGAGCTAAATGACGGGGCTATGTGATAGGGACTGGGCTATAGGACTGGGACTGGGCTATAGGACGGGGTTATATGATAGGGACTGGGCTATAGGACTGGGCTATAGGATGGGGCTATATAATAGGGACTGGGCTAGAGCTCTGGGTGTTAGACTGTTGGACTGTGGGGGACTAGGGCTAGAGCTCTGGATGTTGGACTGTTGGGCTGTAGGGGACTAGGGCTAGAGGTCTGGGTGTTGGACTGTTGGGCTGTAGGGGACTAGGGCTAGAGCTCTGGGTGTTGGACTGTTGGACTGTGGGGGACTAGGGCTAGAGCTCTGGATGTTGGACTGTTGGGCTGTAGGGGACTAGGGCTAGAGGTCTGGGTGTTGGACTGTTGGGCTGTAGGGGACTAGGGCTAGAGGTCTGGGTGTTGGACTGTTGGGCTGTAGGGGACTAGGGCTAGAGCTCTGGGTGTTGGACTGTTGGACTGTGGGGGACTAGGGCTAGAGCTCTGGATGTTGGACTGTTGGGCTGTAGGGGACTAGGGCTAGAGGTCTGGGTGATGGACTGTTGGGCTGTAGGGGACTAGGGCTAGAGGTCTGGGTGTTGGGCTGTGGGGGACTAGGGCTCTGGTTGTTGGACTTTGGGGGACTAGGGCTAGAGCTATTGTGGTTTAAATGAAGCATGTGAAGCAGTCAGCAGAAACACCTTTAATAATTGACCAGTGCAAAGCTCCATCTGCCCAGGTGTCATCCCAGGCCCATCAGCATCGACACACACACACACACACGCACACACAAACACACATCCCAGCATTAGTAGCGCTAAAATATTTATCAGCCCGTGGTTTCAGCCTGGCCGCCCATTCTCTGAATGATGCATCCTGGGTAAATATGAGGCCAAGGCTGTGTGTGTGTGTGTGTGTGTGTGTGTGTGTGTGTGTGTGTGTGTGTGTGTGTGTGTGTGTGTGTGTGTGTGTGTGTGTGTGTGTGTGTGTGTGTGTGTGTGTGTGTGTGTGTGTGTGTGAATCCTCTCCATGGGTAAAGGGTTTACATGTAAAGTGTTTTGACCTACAGTTCAGTCACTACCAAACTACACCTTACACATTCTGCTGTACTCAGCACTTTTCTACAACACTATCTGTTGTCTGGTAATATAGTGTTTACAATACATAAATATTTATAATACACAATGTTGTCTAGTAAACTCTGTGTGTGTGTGTGTGTGTGTGTGTGTGCGTGCGTCCTACCTTGCCCAAGTTGTTGTGTTCCGCTGCGATCTCTCTGTAGAAGAAGTAAACATAGTTCCCATAATCCACTGCATGCAGGAAATGGGGCTCTGGAAGAGAGAGGGGGCAGAGGTTTTGCGTTGTCACGTCTCTTTTTTTCTCTCCCTCTATTTCTACTTCTACCTCTGTCTATACATAACTACTTCTGTCCTCCCTTCAACTCTCTGTCTCTCTCCGTTCTCCTCCCCTCTCCCTCCTTCCCCACTCTCTCTCTCTCTCTCTCTCTCTCTCTCTCTCTCTCTCTCTCCATCCATCCTGAATATTTCAGTGTTCCTGTAACAGCTGTGTGTAACAGAGTTGACCTAGATAGTGTGACAGAGCAGAGCTACAGGACGTCTTCACAGGACAGGGACACGGACAGAGTCTGCTGTCACCACACACTGCTGTGTTTACCTTTCAGCCATTTGGAGTCGTATTTGATGGTTCTGAGGGCCGAGCCGTCACCCATACTACGGTAGATCACTGCGTCGCTCGCCAGGAAGTCAGCAACCGTCGCCGAGTACAGCTTCCCGTCTGAAACAACACACACACAAGTCAGACAAACACATTCCATTCTGTCATACTGGACATGTGGATCTAACACCCTGTTTCAAACTGTTTGTTTTCAGACTGACTTATGAACCCTAGCTGCTATGGCCACAGTGTGTGTGTGGTCATACCAGCGAACAGAGCGACGTTGGTCTGCTTGGCGTCAAACGGGCATCGTGCCAGTCCGCTGATTTCCTCCCCGTCAAACTCCAGGTTATCCAGCTACACACACAGACACACATGCACGCCGTTAACAAAGACACACAGACGGCATAGTAAACAATAGGTGCTTCTGGAGGCAGAGCAGGAGGGAGAGAGAACGTTTCTCACACACCCTGCTGTTGTCTTACCCTGTAGTACCGGCACATGGGGTTGAAGCCGTTAGTTCCACAGATGAACACCAGGTCATCATTTCTGGGAACCAGAACCTTGATGTAGTTATGACACTCATCCTGGAGGAGGGGGAGAGAGTGAGTGAGTGAGTGAGTGAGTGAGTGAGTGAGGAGATTTAACTATTAGCTAAAAATGGCAGCTAAAGCCAGTAGCTATAATGGTAGCTATAGCCAGTAGCTATAATGGTAGCTATAGCCAGTAGCTATAATGGCAGCTATAGCCAGTAGCTATAATGGCAGCTATAGCCAGTAGCTATAATTGCAGCTATAGCCAGTAGCTATAATGGCAGCTATAGCCAGTAGCTATAATGGCAGCTATAGCCAGTAGCTATAATGGCAGCTATAGCCAGTAGCTATAATGGTAGCTATAGAAAGTAGCTATAATGGCAGCTATAGCCAGTATCTATAATGGCAGCTATAGCCAGTAGCTATAATGGCAGCTATAGCCAGTAGCTATAATGGCAGCTATAGCCAGTAGCTATAATGGCAGCTATAGCCAGTAGCTATAATGGCAGCTATAGCCAGTAGCTATAATGGCAGCTATAGCCAGTATCTATAATGGCAGCTATAGCCAGTAGCTAAAATGGCAGCTATAGCCAGTAGCTATAATGGTAGCTATAGCCAGTATCTATAATGGTAGCTATAGCCAGTAGCTATAATGGTAGCTATAGCCAGTAGCTATAATGGCAGCTATAGCCAGTAGCTATAATGGCAGCTATAGCCAGTAGCTATAATGGTAGCTATAGCCAGTAGCTATAATGGCAGCTATAGCCAGTAGCTATAATGGCAGCTATAGCCAGTAGCTATAATGGCAGCTATAGCCAGTATCTATAATGATATAAGACATTTTGAGGTGAGAGGTAAAGCCGAGAGTAGAGAGAGTCTATAGTAGTCAGTAGAAAGGCAGTGTATAGTATTATAGAAACATAGTATATTAGTAAGTATAGTAAAGTCTTACTCTGTGTTTCCCCTTCATGGCACAGTTCTTTCTGTCTGCCTCGCCTGACCTCCATGTTAACTTCTGTAAACATCAACACACACACACACACATTTAGAAACACACACACATTCAGGCAAGCACAAACATACACACTTTAGCATTTGGGATTTCCCACACTGGACAACTTGTTACAGCTGTTGATAAGTCATTGATAATACTCTGCAAAAAAATGTCATGTCATTACATGAAGATGTAAGGGGGGTCATAGCTATATTCAATCAAATTCACGAGTTTATTTAAATGTTTAACCTTTATCATGATTGGCGTCTTGACGGATTTGTCCAAAATCGTGTAACATAAAACTTTACTTTTCTGTCCTTGCATTTATGGCAGTGTAAGTTGTCGTTATATCATATACTGTGTTAAGCAGTAATCAGTTGAATTAGACATTGAACTTTAACCCTGTAAGAGTCCTGGATCTAGCTGTTGGACAGTTGTTTTTGTATTGAGATCTCAGATATGCAGTGTAACCATTTCTTGTCTCCTTATGTTACGGGGTGAAAACTGTTTTTATGGGCACACAAATCCAAAATAATGTATGTGATTGCAAAAGTTAATGCTTTTAACCAAAATAGTCACCTTACCTTGATACTTAAAACCTAAATTGATACTGTTATTAACATGGTTCTTCAATAATTATGCATAATACTTGTTGGATGCGCATTTGGTGTCCAGCTGATTAGGTACGCCGTGATATTTTCGCACATCATCATCTGATCCAGGAAGGAATTTTCTGAATGACAGTCAAGTGCTGAACGAACAGCTGTTGTGATAGCGCATGCAATGCAAAACAGCCCGAGTGCTAGAAAATAATATATTTTGGTGTCTCATTCGTTACACCAGTGAAGACAGAACCATTTCCACTCTCATTTATAGCCTGTTAATTGTGTGATTGATGATGTCGTTTTTTCTACAGAAGACTTGTGTGTAACTCAGTGAGTAACTTGTGGTTCGACAGACAGACAGACTCAAAGACAGACAGACTTACCCTGTAGGGAATGATCTCATTCCTGTAGGATTCTCGGAGACTCACTAGATACACCTGGTCTCTGCCAGCGATGAACAGTGTATCCTGTATCTTGGTCATCAGTTGGAAGTCCAGTCTGTGCTGTGACTCGTTCCCCGACGGACGACCTCGGAACACTGGGTACTGCCGCGAGACTGAAACACACATACACACATTAGTTAGAGATCACACACACGTAAGCTTTCAGAGTGCTACACACACACACACTGACTCTGAGGGCCACACACTATCAATCAGGTTATTGATTAAGCGTAAACATGTTGTGTGTTCCAGCTTTATAGAAATCTCTCAGTAATGTAATTCAGGCTGCTGATACAGCACGGTGGGGTGTGTGTGTGTGTGTGTGTGTGTGTGTGTGTGTGTGTGTGTGTGTGTGTGTGTGTGTGTGTGTGTGTGTGTGTGAGTGAGTGAGTGAGTGAGTGAGAGAGAGAGGGGGTAGGGGGCAGAGTGTGCATGTTGGGAGGCAGGGGGCAGAGTGTGCATGTTGGGAGGCAGGGGGCAGAGTGTGCATGTTGGGAGGCAGGGGGCAGAGTGTGCATGTTGGGAGGGAGGGGGCAGAGTGTGCATGTTGGGAGGCAGGGGGCAGAGTGTGTGTTGGGGGAGGGGGCAGAGTGTGCATGTTGGAAAGGAGGGGGCAGAGTGTGCATGTTGGGAGGCAGGGGGCAGAGTGTGTGTTGGGGGAGGGGGCAGAGTATGTGTGAGGGGGTGTACATACATCTACTAACGTGTTGCAAATGGACGGCCACTGTTTGGGTAAGTAGCTCTAGAATGACTTGACACGGTCAATAAGGATTTTCACTCCCCTCCCAGCCCCCTATATGTCTTTGTCTGTCTCGCTCCCTCTCCCCCTCTCTCTCACACACACACACCACATACTGTACACACAGAGAGAGAGAGAGAGAGAGAGAGAGAGAGAGAGAGAGAGAGAGAGAGAGAGAGAGAGAGAGAGAGAGAGAGAGAGAGAGAGAGAGAGATGGTAGGCCAGGTCAGCAGTCTTTGTATTCCCTGTGTACATCACAGAGGAAGGGAATCTAGTTAAAGCCTGAGCTGACGATGGACAGGATTGATTTTATAGGGGGCATACTATGTCTGATCAGTCAGCACATTACATTACCATGAAGACCTTACAGTACACCATCAATTCACTGATACATGCAGGACAATGGGACACATAATTCATGACAACAGGGTGCAGCATAAAAGTTGATTGGAAATAAATTGTACTGAGACATGATGCTGCTGTCTTGTGAGTGAGACTAACCCGAGTGTGTGTGTACGTGCAGCGTGTGTGTACTCACAGTGTGCATCGACAATGTCCAGGGGTATACTGTCCTCTGGGAAGCTGGCAGACAGGGTGTGTGTGGCTGTAGCTAGCAGTATGCTGAGCAGAAGGCCTGCTCTCCAAACCATGACTGATGCTGCTTTTGGTCTGAGACCACTCCTTCCTGACTGGTTCTCACCAAACAAGATGTTACCTGGAAACACAGAGACGATCAGTCATGAAATACAGAAATACACACATGGTCAGGAAAGTCCAGAATGAACAGAAACTAATATATTTTAGTATTGACACCAAATACCTGTATATTATAAATCGCCAAAGAAAATAATATTTTTCTCTGTAATTTTCTTTAATCGCTCTCTACATCTCTCTCACACACACACACACTCCATTCCTCTCTCAGTCTCTCTCTGAACCCCTTTTACAGGGTCTATTGTACCAGGGTCTATTGTACCAGGGACTATTGTACCAGGGTCTATTGTACCAGGGTCTATTGTACCAGGGTCTATTGTACCAGGGACTATTGTACCCGGGACTATTGTACCAGGGACTATTGTACCAGGGTCTATTGTACCAGGGTCTATTGTACCAGGGTCTATTGTACCAGGGTCTATTGTACCAGGGACTATTGTACCAGGGTCTATTGTAGATCACATGATTTAATGTTTAGTGGTTTTTAGTTGAGATCATTTATGACATGAGCAGGACCTCGGACGGCCTGATCAGCTACTGTGTGTGTGTGTGTGTGTGTGTGTGTGTGTGTGTGTGTGTGTGTGTGTGTGTGTGTGTGTGTGTGTGTGTGTGTGTGTGTGTGTGTGTGTGTGTGTGTGGCAACAGCCCTTTAGAGATGGCGTGTGTGCATATTAATGAATGTCCAGTCAAATATTTATAAGACAAACAAATTATTCATGTGGACAGGCTGAACGGATATACACAATTTACCACTAGACAATACACACACACACACACACACACAGGGGGATGGATTAGCCAGCAGCACACTGAGACACACGCACACACACAAAAGTGTGCACACAAGCAGAGTATCCCAGAGTACCACTGAAGAGCACGTCATCTCTTTGCGCACACGCACGCACACACAGCCACACACAAACCAGTATTGACACGTTTTCAATTAGCCCAAGGTCCACCTGCTTCAGAGCAGAGCTAGCTGGCAGCAGCCGGTGTGTCTGTCTGGCCAGCCCATTAGTATCTGATTGATCCAGTCAGGATGTATACGTCACTAGGCTTATATACATGTTCACCTATATGAACTATTATAATAACTACAGCAGCCTCTATAGGTTAACACACCACAGCAGTTTACCTATGGAACATTATATTATACCTTTAGATCATCGTTAGAGCACAGATGACCAATGAGAATGAGAATGAGAATGTCTGCGGGGGGATCAGATGGAACAATCAACACGCTGCAGGCTAAATCTACTCTCCCTGTCTAATACTGTTAGCTGGCTGAATACACACAGCCTTAGATCTATGGTATCTATCTGGCTGTTAAAGTGGCCTGAGGAGGGTTATATCACTGTGGTGATGACAGAGACACAGAGAGACAGAAAGACAGAGAGTCAAACCAAGCAGTATGACTGGCAGTGATGCATCACCAGCCACTATGGAGGTACGCATGCACTACTGCTGGGAGGAACCAGCCCAGTGCCAGCTGGCAGAGCAGATCTGCTCTTCTCTTCAATTAGTGGTTTTAGTGGAGAAATTAGAGTTCTGATGCTTCACCAATCAGAGCATCAGAGCAGAAAGATCTCTCTGATGATCTAACACACATCAGTGAGGCTGGCTACAGGATGTCCCATACACAAATGATTCACTGATCCATACCGAACAATTCATTGAATCTATATAGAACGATTCACAGATCTATACCGAACAATTCACTGATCTGTAACTGTCAGTAATTTCATCCCCAACTCTAATCAGTGGAAAAGAGGAATTGATATTGATAGAGGAGAAAGAGATAAAAGTAGAGACAACTACTTGGGGACATGCTGCTTTAGCTACTTAAAGGGGTAATGTGAGATATTGGCAATTAATACCTTTTTCTACTTACCCAGAGTCAGATGAGCTCATAGGTATAATTTGTTGAAGTTGAAGGTTCAGTGACTTCAGAAACTATTCACACCATTGTCTTTTCCACATTTTGTTGTGTTACAAAGTGGGATTAAAATGGATTTAATTGTCTTTTCTTTCTTTTTTTATGATCTACACAAAATACTCTGTAATGACAAAATGGAAGAAAAATTAAATAAATAAAAATCTATATATGGAAAATAAACCACAAAGTATTCAACCCCCTGAGTCAATACATGTTTGAATCACCTTTGGCAGTGATTACAGGTGTGAGTCTTCCTGGGTAAATCTCTAAGAGCTTTGCTCACCTGGATTGTACAATATTTGCCTATTATTCTTTTTAAAAAATTATCAAGTTTGATCATTGCTAGACAGATATTTTCAAGTTTTGCCATAGATTTTCAAGCCGATTTAAGTCAAAACTGTAACTAGGCCACTTAGCAACATTCAATGTTGTCTTGGTAAGAAACTCCAGTGTATATTTGGCCTTGTGTTTTAGGTAATTGTCCTGCTAAAAGGTGAATTTGTCTCCCAGTGTCTGAATCTGAATCATGTTTTACTCTATGATTTTGCCGGTGCTTAGCTCTATTCCATTTATTTTTATCCTAAAAAACTCCCTAGTCCTTGCCGATGACAAGCATACCCATAACATGATGCAGCCACCACCATGCTTAAAAATATGAAGAGTGGTACTTAGTGATGTCTTGGATTTGCTCCGAACATAACACTTTGTATTCAGGCCAAAAAGTTCATTTATTTTCCACATTTATTTTAGTGCCTTACTGCCTATTCTGTACAGGCTTCCTTCTTTTCACTATCATTTATGGTGGCATTGTGGAATAACTACAATGTTGTTGATCCGTTATCTCATATCACAGACACAGTTTTTTTATTTCACCTTTATTTAACCAGGTAGGCCAGTTGAAAACAAGTTCTCATTTACAACTGCGACCTGGCAAAGATAAAGCAAAGCAGTGTGACAAAAACAACACAGAGTTACACATAGGATAAACAAAAGTGCAGTCAATACACAATAGAAAAATCTATATACAGTGTGACTGTTTGAAGTCACCATTGGCCTCATGGTGAAATCCCTGAGCAGTTCCCTTCCCTGGTCTTTGTGCTTGAATCTGTGCTTGAAAATCACTGCTCGACTGAGGGACCTTACATATAATTGTATGCAGGTGCGCATCTTTCACTAGAGACGGGGGGAACATGTCCCCTCCACATTGAGTTGTCAGGAGTGTTTATCTGACTGGAAAAAAAACATTAAAAAAAACACAAGTTATGTCTCCCCACTTCTAAAACCAAAGTTGCGCCCCTGTGTGGGGTACAGAGATAGGTAGTCATATACACTAGTATTGCACACAGAGTGAGTCCATGCAACTTATTATGTGACTTGTTGAGCACATTTTTACTCTTAAACTTATTTAGGCTTGCCTTAACAAAAGAGTTGAATACTTATTGACTCAAGACATTTCAGCTTTGCAGTTTGAATTAATTTGTAAACATTTCAAAAAACATAACTCCACTTTGACATTATGGGGTATTTATTGTGTGTAGATCAGTGACATCAAATCTCAAATTAACGCATTTTAAATTCAGCCTGTAACACAACAAAATTTTGAACAAGTCTAGGGCTGTGAATACTTTCTGAATGCACTGTAGTTCCGCCAGTCACAACAAGGCTCCATTCACAGGTTAATAATTTATTCACAGGTAAATCATTAATCTCCCTTGTTAAGGATTATTTTTCCTTTCTTTCTTTTTTCTCTCTTCTTCTCCCTTCCTTCATTCCCTATCTTTCTCTCTCTTACTTTTCTTTCAAGACTCTCTCTCTCTCTCTGTTATTGTGGAACACTTGGGCTGTAACTTCCCATGATGCCTAGCGGTGGAGTAGCAGTTTTTCCTGAGCAGCTCTAATGTAAAACAGAACAGAGGTGCTCAGGAAGGGAGAGGAAGGGGAGACATGGAGGGGTCAGCCTGCTAAAATTAATCTCAATCTGAGGCCAACCTACTATGTTCCCTATTCACTATCCTATTCCTGCCCTGCAGAGTGCTTGTGTGTGTGTGTGTGGGGGGGGGGGCCTTGACAGGCCCTGAGACGCAGGAATAGAGCTAGTCACGCAACTCTGTCCTGTTCAGCCTTCCCCCTCCTTCTCTCTCTGTCTGTTATTACAGGCTTTTCAGTATCCTACAATCACTCTCCCACTGCTGATGTTGTTGGCTCAGACTCACGCTGTTTAAACACCAAGAGGAGGGTGTGTGTGTGTGTAAGTATAGTGTGTGTGTATATGTGTGTGTGTGTGTGTGTGTGTGTGTGTGTGTGTGTGTGTGTGTGTGTGTGTGTGTGTGTGTGTGTGTGTGTGTGTGTGTGTGTGTGTGTGTGTGTGTGTGTGTGTGTGTGTGGCGGGGGTTGTTGGCAGGTTGTTTGTTATTGGCAGGATCTGCATCAAGTTGCCTTATGAAGCTTGTTCTAGTTGCAGTGTTTCAATCACAGAACCTGACCAACACCTATATTGTCGTAAAGTTTTAAGTAGCACAAGGTTAACAAAGAACTTAGACTGGGAGCAGCAACCAGTGTGGACAGGACTTCCTCTCTCTGCATATATATCAGTACCTGTCAAAGGTTTGGACACACCTACTCATTCAAGGGTTTTTCTTTATTTTTACTATTTTCTACATTGTATAATAATAGTGAAGACATCAGAACTATGAAATAACACATATGGAATCATTTAGTAACAAAAACAATTGTTAAACAAATCAAAATACATTTTACATTTGAGATTCTTCAAAGAAGCCACCCTTTGCCTTGATGACAACTTTGCACACTCTTGGCATTCTGCCAACCAGTTTCATGAGGTAGTCACCTGGAATGCATTTCAATTAACAGGTGTGCCTTGTTCAAAGTGAATTTGTGGAATTTATTTTCTTCTTAATGTGCTTGAGCCAATCAGTTGTGTTGTGACATGGTAGGAGTGGTATACAGAAGATAGCCCTATTTGGTAAAAGACCAAGTCCATATTATGTCAAGAACAACTCAAATAAGCAAAGAGAAACAACAGTCCATCATTACTTTAAGACATGAAGGTCAGTCAATCCGGAAAATTTCAAGAACTTTGAACGTTTCTTCAAGTGCGCAGTTGCAAAAACCACCAATAAGAAGAAGAGACTTGCTTGGGCCAAGAAACACGAGCAATGGCATTAGACCGGTGGAAATCTGTCCTTTGGTCTGATGAGTCCAAATTTGAGATTTCTGGTTCCAACCACTGTGTTTTTATGAGACGCTGAGTAGGTGAACGGATGATCTCCGCATGTGTAGTTCCCACTGTGAAGCATGGAGGAGAAGGTGTAATGGTGCTTTGGTGGTGACACTACACTGTCTGTGATTTATTTAGAATTCAAGGCACACTTAACCAGCATGGCTACCACAGAATTTTGCAGTGATATGCCATCCCATCTGGTTTGCGCTTAGTTGGAGTATCATTTGTTTTCAACAGGATAATGACCCAACACACCTCCAGGCTGTGTAAGGGCTATTTGGCCAAGAAGGAGAGTGATGGAGTGCTGCATCAGATGACCTGCCCTCCACAATTACCCAACCTCAACCCAATTGAAATAGTTTGGGATGAGTTGGACCGCAGAGTGAAGGAAACAAGTGCTCAGCATATGTGTGAACTCCTTCAAGACTGTTGGAAAAGCATTCCAGGTGAAGCTGGTTGAGAGAATGTCAAGAGTGTGCAAAGCTTTCATCAAGGCAAAGGGTGGCTACTTTGCTAAAATATATTTTCATTTGTTTAACACTTTTTTTGGTTACTACATGATTCCATATGTGTTATTTCATAGTTTTGATGTCTTCACTATTATTCTACAATGTAGAAAATAGTAAAAATAAAGAAAAACCGTTGAATGAGTAGGTGTGTCCAAACTTTTGACTGGTACTGTATATTTAGTCAAGCTTCTGTGATTGTTGGACATACTGTATGTATAGTTATTTCTCTCTCTCGTTTTCTCTGTCCATGTTCATCCATCTTTCTATTCTCTCTCTCCCTCCCCTCCCCTCCCCTCCCTCTCTCTTTCTATTCTCTCTCTCCCCCCTCCCGCTGTTCCCAGTCTGCCTGTAGAAACAACACCAGAGCAGTCTCCTCTCCTGCAGGTCAGTACAACTGGAGCTGTGGAGGAATTGGCCCAATCAAGTGTGGTACACAATAAGACTGCAGTAATGTAACACCCATGACCCCACCCTGTGTGTTGTTGTAAATACCCCTCCATCCGTATGACCAGGGTGAATAGAACACCACTGAACACCACTGAACAATAGATGCTGCTCCAGGGGCAACTCTGTTTGTCACCCAGCCCTATGTTACACACACACACATTAGTTTTACTATACTTGTGGGGACCAAACAATTGATTCCCATTAAAATTCCTATTTTCCCTAACCTTTAACCTAACCTTTAAACCCTTTACCTTAATCCCAACCCCTAATTCTAATCTTAAACCTAATTGTACCCCTAACCCTAACCCCTAGGTCTAAAATATATTTTTCCTTGTGGGGACCATCGAATTGTCCCCACTTGTCAGAATTTTTATTGTTTTAGTATCCTTGTGAGGGCTTCTGGTCTCCACAAGGCTAGTAAAACCAAAAACACACAGCCACACACACAACGTAGAGGAAATCAGATAACCTCGGTAAAAGGGTGGCAGGTAGCCTAGTGCAAGTTCGAATCCCCGAGCTGACAAGGTAAAAATCTGTCGTTCTGCCCAAGAACAAGGCAGTTAACCCACTGTTCCCGGGCGCCGAAGACATGGATGTCGATTAAGGCAGCCCCCTGCACCTCTCTGATTCAGAGGGGTTGGGTTAAATGCGGAAGACACATTTCAGTTGAAGGCATTCGGTTGTACAACTGACTAATAATGGTGACTTTGACTTTAAAAGCTGATAGTATTACTTCTAATTTTATTCAGTGAAATCCAGTAGAGTTTACTTGTAGCATTCCCTGTGTGTTTGTAAGTGTCTGCCTGACTGCGCGTGTGCGTGTGTGCATGTGTGTGTATGTGTGTGTGCTTGCCTACATGCGTGCACGTGTGTGCAGCCATGCCAAATTGGATGTCCTAAATAACTTTGTTGTCCTCATCAGGGCTTTGGGAAAGTAATCAGTTTGTGACCGAGCAGCCAGACGATTAGCAGACCTCCATCAGAGCAGACTAGAGAAACCATTACTGCTCCCTCTCCTTCTCTTCAATAAGCCAGTCATCTCAGTATTTACTGAGGATTACATCTGAAGAGCCTGACTTGTTGCTACAGAGAGAGTTGGCCGAGAAAGAAGGCTGTGCCACCTCACACCATCCCTCCCTCCTCTCTACTTCCCTCCTTTCCTCCCTCTTTCTTTCCCTTCGTGTGTAGAGGGGTATAAGAGGAGAAAGACAGTTGTCTCTCTCCTTCCCTCCTTTTCTCTCTCTTTCCATATACCTTCGTGAGAAGGGGATTGTAAGAGGAGAAAGGCTCCATGGTAGTTCAGCTGTAGTGAAGAACAAAGGCCAGAGCTGGCCCAACTCTCTGGGGGTTAGGGTTAGTAGTAGTGGCCCTTCACTGGCCCAACTCCCTGGGGGTTAGGGTTAGTAGTAGTGGCCCTTCACTGGCCCAACTCCCTGGGGGTTAGGGTTAGTAGTAGTGGCCCTTCACTGGCCCAACTCTCTGGGGGTTAGGGTTAGTAGTAGTGGCCCTTCACTGGCCCAACTCTCTGGGGGTTAGGGTTAGTAGTAGTGGCCCTTCACTGGCCCAACTCTCTGGGGGTTAGGGTTAGTAGTAGTGGCCCTTCACTGGCCCAACTCCTGGGGGTTAGGGTTAGTAGTAGTGGCCCTTCACTGGCCCAACTCTCTGGGGGTTAGGGTTAGTAGTAGTGGCCCTTCACTGTCCAACTCCCTGGGGGTTAGGGCTAGTAGTAGTGGCCCTTCACTGGCCCAACTCCCTGGGGGTTAGGGTTAGTAGTAGTGGCCCTTCACTGGCCCAACTCCCTGGGGGTTAGGGTTAGTAGTAGTGGCCCTTCACTGGCCCAACTCTCTGGGGGTTAGGGTTAGTAGTAGTGGCCCTTCACTGGCCCAACTCCCTGGGGGTTAGGGTTAGTAGTAGTGGCCCTTCACTGGCCCAACTCCCTGGGGGTTAGGGTTAGTAGTAGTGGCCCTTCACTGGCCCAACTCCCTGGGGGTTAGGGTTAGTACTACGGGAGTTAACAAACCTGACTAAAGGAGTTAAAGTTCCTATTCAGCACAATATTACTTTGTAGGGCAACACCAGGGGGTGTTTGGTACTGGCGCAACACCAGAGTGGGTTTGGTACTGGCAACACCAGTGTGGGTTTGGTACTGGCAACACCAGAGTGGGTATGAGTCTGGCAACGCCAGAGTGGACATGAGTCTGGTAACACCAGGGTTGTGGGTTTGGTTTGATACTCACAACACCATAATGATGGGTTTGGTACTGGCAACACCAGAGGGTGTCTGGCAACACCAGAGTGAGTATGATTCTGGCAAAACCAGGGTTGTGGGTTTGCTACACCAGAATGTGGGTTTGGTACTGGCAACACCAGAGTGGGTTTGGTACTGGCAACACCAGAGTGGGTTTGGTACTGGCAACATCAGAGTGGGTTTGGTACTGGCAACACCAGAGTGGGTATGAGACTGGCAACACCAGAGTTGTGGGTTTGGTACTGGCAACACCATAGTGGATTTGGTACTGGCGCAACCAACACCAGAGTTGTATGTTTGGTAGGCTACTGGCAACACCAAAGGGTGCTTGGGACTGGCAACACAAGAGTGGGTTTTGTACTGGCAACACCAGAGTGGGTTTGGTACTGGCAACACCAGAGTGGGTTTGGTACTGGCAACACCAGAGTGGGTTTGGTACTGGCGCAACCAACACCAGAGTGGGTTAGATTCCAGCGTGGGCCATATACTGAATATATATGTTTACTGTAAATCACTTAATGTAAGTGAACTGTTCAAGTCGCTGCTATATGCTAAATCACCACCTACTTATTCATGAATATATTCATATATTGCTGGGTTTTAGCCTGGATACCATGTAGACATGCTACTACTGACCAGGGTGAATGGGGGATGATTTTACTGGATTACTTTTACCCTTAAAACATTGGTTTAGAATAATATTAAACTTTCCATATAATTTCAGTCACAAAAACATCTAGGACTTGTGATATTATGTATGCCACATAATAATCAGAATGTCATCAATTATTTGCTAATTTTACCAAAAGCATTTGTCTAACTAAACGAGGCATGTCACTCCTAAACACTACATACAGCGTGTGAATACTTAAATAACTTCTCTTCCGACACAGTCCTTCCACCGCTGTCATTCAATTAGCTGACTATTGCGGCGCCGATTCAGTCATTCTCCCACGTTAACCTCTACACTACCGCACCCCAACTCCCCCTAACCTTAACCCATTCATCCTATCACTGGATTAGAACACAGATGTTCAGGGATCCAGAGCTGCGGGACAATCTGGCTATTTACGGTAGCGGACAGGGCAGGCCAGGGAGAGTGCGTGGGGGGAAGCTTTCTAGTGCCGGTGGACCCAAGCCACATCCCATCTCCACAACACCTATTGTCCCGGCTGGAAGGGAATGCATTCAAAATTGATCTGTGCTGACCTTTATACTCAACATGAAATGCAAAAGACAACAAAGACGTGAGGGAGAGCAGAGGAGTGACACACCAGTAATGGGGAGAGGAGAGAATTGATTGTTCGGCTAATGCATGGCTGCAGGGATGGGCTCGGCGGTGGGCGCATTCGCCCTGCCACGGCGGACGAAACATAGGCTGATTAGTTCACAGGAAACACTGATTTATTTAGGCTAATCAACCATCCCTATTTACCAACATGTTTAGACGTGTATCTTACTAAAATACAATGTAACAACAAATGAAATCAACCACTAGACAACACGTATAGTTAGTCGCCTACCTATCCAACCTAACGCCAATAACTAATAAAATATCCCGTTTCACAATCACAATGAAGGTGCAATTTCACTGGTCATGTTCTGTTGATCAGTAACAAAGTCCACTGTGTGAGAATGTGAAAGTTCACCTCTTATTCCCATTGCTTACATGCCTATACACCGTAACGACCCCCAACACAATGTGAGAAACGCTTTCCCCCTGCGCTTTAAATCAACAATCAGGGCTCATCCATTTTATCTATCTATCTATCTATCTATCTATCTATCTATCTATCTATCTATCTATCTATCTATCTATCTATCTATCTATCTATCTATCTATCTATCTATCTTTATATACGCCACAGTATTAGAAAAATAGTGAACTATTTTCTTCTCTGTAAATATAATGTTTATCTGATCATCTATCCATGAGAGGACAACAAACTAATTACGCTATTACTTCATTCACTCCAACAATAAAGTGCTGTTATCTGAAATCCATTGTGAATTCTGTACCAATCCCTATAGGACTAGAAAACAGCCAAACAAATGTAGTCTAGATAATTAACAGAAAGTCCAATGCTCAATTAGAAGAAGAAAATATATTTTAACAAACCCATTTTACGAACTTTCCAAACGGTTCAGTATGAACACTAATAACCTACCTTGTGGTTCCAAAATGATTCATGAAAGCGTATTGCAGATCTCCTTCCAATCCCAATGAAGGCTATTCCCTATAACGTTCATCCATTATAATAATTCCATTTGGTGGTTATAAACGTATATAATTCCTTATTCACAGGGCCATATGGTCTCCACACTTCTCTTTTCCAGTCGCGGACCGCGGACATCCAGTCGCGGACTCCTCTCTCTCTGCGTCCTTGGGCCCGGCTCAATGCTTACTGATCTTCAAAGCTCAACCGTGATCAAATAGCGCTACAGTTCCCTCGTACCTTCACCCCCCCAACCCCCTTTACTATTAACTTTAAAACCAGAGGGAAAACGTAAATAAGAGAAATGCGCTTTCCGTTCAGCACTGAGCGCGCACATAGAACAAATCTGGCAAAATAGATACAAGCAGAACGATAATGTTTCATAAACTATGATAATATAGGCTGCAGCCCATACGAAGAAAGCCCATGTATAAATAGCCCGGTCGACAACTATTTCTGTAGTATTCACGACTTGTGCAGGGCAGCCCTACAAGCCGACTCAGTCTGCAACAAATACAACCTTTCCCTTCAGTTTGCAAGGGCACTTTCGCTGCTCGTTGCGGATTTAAAGAATAAACTCACCTCATCGGGTATATATTTTTTATCCTTTTTAGTTGCTATACAATCACGAATAGTCCAACTTGTCGCTGTTAGCCTGCAGTGGGCAGCCAGAAAAACAATCTAATGCACGGCAAATGGTGTAACTCGATCCATACTGAGTCAATCCATCACACAGCGCTCTGCCTGTCTTCCAATAGGCCGCGCTCTCGCTTCAGTCCCTCCCACATCTCTCTCCCTCTCCACGCCTCTCTCTCCAGGGCTGTGGGTTTTGGCGACTCTCCCTCCCCGACCGCTTTCTTTCCTACGAAAAAGAAAGAGAAAAGAAAGAGAAGAGAGAGGCCCCCACCTTCCCACATGACCCTGCCTTGCCCCCTCTCCTTTCTCCCATCCCCCACCGCCAGTAAGTGAAGCCCGTTGGTAAATCTTTTCAGCAGAAATGTTTTCGGAGGGGGAAAGGGGCACTTGATGAGAAAGGAACTATACAACCATTTAACTCCACCTCTGCTATACTGGACTACAGCTAGCCTAATGCTATGACTTTTCTACACCAACTTGCAGCTGTTGAATGCAATAGACCAAATGCATTTGTATGTATGAAACTTAGACATCGTTTTTCATACACTTTACCCATGTGTTTACTTTCTGCCATTCCACAAATGGATCCCACACTAAATATGTGCATCACCCAACGATGCTGATGGATTTATAGGCTTTTCTTTAACACACCAGTAAGTAATGCCCTGATCTAACAACAATGCACACACACACAAATGCAGAGCCCATGATAATAAATTCTTACAATTTGTTCCATTAACCCAGTTTGTCAGTGAGAATCACATCAGAGGGATAACGAAGGTCTGCAGAGTGCTAGCTAGGCAGAGACGAGGGGTGAGGAGAGGAGGGGTGTGGATGGGGAGAGGAGGGGAGAGATACAGACAGAGAAATGCACTGGAAGTAGACACAAATACAGTTACAGTCTATCAGAACTGAAGGATCCCCCACAAGCCCCTACATTACTCAGACCCCAGGACTCACTGACTCAATGTCTATAACATGGCTCACACACTACTATAAGATGCTTCAGTCAATCCTATAGCATGCTTCAGTCACTCCTATAACATGCCTCACACACTCCTATAACATGTTTCAGTCACTCATATAACATGCTTCAGTCACTCCTATAGCATGCTTCAGTCACTCCTATAACATGCCTCACACACTCCTATAACATGTTTCAGTCACTCATATAACAAGCTTCAGTCACTCATCAAATCTGCAAGACTGTGTTCAAGCAGCGGATGATTCTCGATGCACATTTGGAGAATCAGAATGTGTGTCTGTTTGAGTGTGTGGGTCTCTCTCTCTCTCTCTCTCTCTCTCTCTCTCTCTCTCTCTCTCTCTCTCTCTCTCTCTCTCTCTCTCTCTCTCAATTCAATTCAATTCAATTCAATTTGCTTTATTGGCATGACGTAACAAGGTACATATTGCCAAAGCTTACTTTTGATATTTACAATATGAAAATAATGACAATCAAAATTGTCAACAGGACAACAGTAACAACAACAGTAACAACTCTCTCTCTCTCTCTCTCTCTCTCTCTCTCTGTGTGTACAGTATGTGGTGTGTGTGTGTGAGAGAGAGGGGGAAAGGGAGCGAGACAGACAAAGACATATAGGGGGCTGGGAGGGGAGTGAAAATCCTTATTGACCGTGTCAAGTCATTCTAGAGCTACTTACCCAAACAGTGGCCGTCCATTTGCAACACGTTAGTAGATGTATGAACACCCCCTCACACATACTCTGCCCCCTCCCCCCAACACACACTCTGCCCCCCTCCTTTCCAACATGCACACTCTGCCCCCCTGCCTCCCAACATGCACACTCTGCCCCCCTTCCCCCAACACACACTCTGCCCCCCTCCCTCCCAACATGCACACTCTGCCCCCTCCCTCCCTCCCAACACACACACTCTGCCCCCTCCTCCAAACACACACACTCTGCCCCCTCCCTCCCAACATGCACACTCTGCCCCCTCCCTCCCAACATGCACACTCTGCCCCCCCACCTCCCTCACACACACTCTGCCCCCTCCCTCCCAACATGCACACTCTGCCCCCACCTCCCCTCACACACACTTTGCCCCCACACACACACCTCCTCCTCCTCACACACACTATGCCCCCCCACACACTCTTCCCCACCACCTCCCACACACACACTCTGCCCCCACCTCCCTCACACACACTCTGCACACACTCTGCCCCCTTACTTCCCACACACACACTCTGCCCCCACCCCCTCACACACACTCTGCCCCCTAACTTCCCACACACACACTCTGCTCCTGCCCACACACACACACACACACACACACACACACACACACACACACACACACACACACACACACACACACACACACTCTGCTTCTCCACACACACACACTCTGCCCCCTAACTTCCCACACACACACTCTGCTCCCTGCCCCTGCCCCCACACACACACACACACACACACACACACACACACACACACACACACACACACACACACACACACACACACACACACACACACACACACACACACACACACACACTCTGCTTCCCCCCACACACACACACACTCTGCCCCCCTACCTTCCCACACACACACTCTGCTGAACGACCTCCCCACCACTCACACACTCCAGCCGCCCCATTAGTAACTGTGAAAGTGGTAATTCCATGTGAATGGTTCGACAGGAAGAGCTAGTTTACACTGTTGATGTGTCTGATCCCATGCTGTCTCTCTGGTCACTGATTCACTCTCTTCACTGATTCACTCTCTTTACTGATTCACTTTCCCCACTGATTCACTCTCTCCACTGTTTCACTCTCTCTACTGATTCACTCCACTGTTTCACTCTCTCTACTGATTCACTCTCTCCACCGATTCACTCTCTCCAATGATTCACTCTCTCCAAAACATTTGGTTTGCTTAATATAAGGCCATTTTAATTATTCATACTTTTACTTTTAATCATTAAGTATATTTGAGCAATTGTATTTACTTTTGATACGTAAGTGTATTTAAAACCAAATACTTTTAGACTTTTACTCAAGTAGTATATTACTGGGGGACTTTCACTTTTACTTGAGTCATTTACTTTTACTCAAGTATGACAATTGGGTACTTTTTCCACCACTGTCTGTCTCTCTACCAGTCCCCTGTCTGTATCTCTACCAGTCAGTCTCCTGTCTGTATCTCTACCAGTCAGTCTCCTGTCTGTCTCTACCAGTCAGTCTCCTGTCTGTCTCTACCAGTCAGTCTCCTGTCTGTCTCTACCAGTCAGTCTCCTGTCTGTCTCTACCAGTCAGTCTCCTGTCTGTCTCTACCAGTCAGTCTCCTGTCTGTCTCTACCAGTCAGTCTCCTGTCTGTCTCCACCAGTCAGTCTCTTGTCTGTCTCTACCAGTCAGTCTCCTGTCTGTCTCTACCAGTCAGTCTCCTGTCTGTCTCTACCAGTCAGTCTCCTGTCTGTCTCTACCAGTCAGTCTCCTGTCTGTCTCTACCAGTCAGTCTCCTGTCTGTCTCTACCAGTCAGTCTCCTGTCTGTCTCCACCAGTCAGTCTCCTGTCTGTCTCTACCAGCCAGTCTCTTGTCTGTCTCTACTAGTCAGTCTCCTGTCTGTCTAGAATGCTGGTCAGATTGCTGTGTCAGCATGGAGGAGAGGCATCAGTCTTCATTGTGAGGATGGATGTAGGGATGGATCAATGTGTCCAATGTTGGCGGAATGGAGAGATTGACGTATTGATGGTGCTAGATGGACAGGAGTAGATCGGGTGGAAATGGGAGGATGGAAGGTGGGGGAGGATGGACAGATGACAGAAGGAGAAAGTGGTGCTTCCGAGCCCTTGTGTGTCCGAGAGGAGGGAGAGGGTGGTGGGGTGACCGTCGGGGTTGTGCAGGGGCCTGAGACTTAGGGGGTGTGGGACCTGTGTCCTCAGGGGTGTGTGGGATGAGACTTAGGGGGTGTGGGACCTGTGTCCTCAGGGGTGTGTGGGATGACCTTAGGGGGTATATAGGGCTTGGCCAGTGGCCAGAGGGCCACCATTGCAACCAGATTTATAGACAGAAATGCCTCCACAGATGGCCTAGGGCTCATTCCTGTGGGGCTTGAAGTTGGGGTATGGAGATAAGGCTCTGAGGTAGGGGCTGGAGGCAGGGCTGGGGCTGATCTGTGGCTTGATGCTGGGGTTAGGGTATAGGGCTGCTGGGGTATATGGCTGGGGTTAGGCCTTGATACTGAGGCCTGAGGTAGAGGCTGAGAATGAGTTAGTAGCTGGCTGTACAAGGCTGGGGATACAGAAATTATATTATCTGAATGAATCCATTCAAAGGATTACGTGTTGACCAGGTTACGGTGAAGACAAGGTTACCGTGAGGTTAATTCCCAGCCAGCAGGGTGAGGCTGTGTACCTGTCTGAGCTGTTGTCTCTGACTCCTGAGTCACTGTCTGAACCAGCTGTATCTTACCCGACAACACAGGTAGAGACACATTAAATGTTCCAGAACACTCAAATGATATCCCCAAAATCTGAGAGGAACTAAGCTGACAGAAGAGCAGATGGAAGGTATAGGTTTGGCAGTTGAGATATGACATGGGAAATATGACCATTTACCAAGCAGATGCTTCTATCCAAAACGATAACAGAACCAACTAACTGAGCTACAGAACCACATCATTACCCCCCAAAATAAATAGTATTTTTACTGAAATTCTATATTCTCTATTGCAGTCAGTGTTTTATCAGATGGTTCTCTATGGGTTCTCTATGGGAGGCTAGAGGCTTCTTTCCTGACCTCTGCTGGCCTGGGCCAGTTTCCCCAAATCATGTGAAGGCTAAATTCATTGTTAGAACCTTCGTAAGAGTATTGTTAAATCTCCGAGATGTTTCCCAAAACCATTGTTATTACGTTGCACTTGAAAACGCTCAGAATTTAACGCCCTGCCTCAGACCACTCGTAGAACAGCTAAGTGCGTTGTTAGATGCTTTTTGCCCTACCGCGTCACTTTATACACAGAAGATCTCTGCTAAACATAGAATCACATGGTTTATCCTTCTTTCTGTGAACACCCATAAATTCAGAACAAAGTTGACTACAAATTAAAAGCCAAATGTCTTTGCAATTGATACGAACAATCAACGTATAAAAATATGCTTCAAATGAAAACCGAGATGACTGCATTAAAATATAAAGAGTAAGCTTCAGGTCCATTTCAGTCATATTGAAATACATTTCATGTTCAGTCAATTGAGTTATATTTTTCTACTTGTAGGTTACTGTCTGTAATTTGTCTCAACATAATTGATGATGTGTAGACTAACATGTGATCAAGGATGTGCCAAATAGTTGATTTAGTGCATTTTTATTGGGTAATCATTAGAATAAGCCGCCTCAATATTTGCAGCAGAAGGTGGAAATATCTCTCTAAGAGCTGATCCATTGTCAGTATTGTGAAATAATGATAATGTTAAGGAAACATTTGAATGAAGAGAGCTGATCTGAGAGCAGAACTTAATTTTCTTTTGATCCTATCAGTATCACCACATGCTCTAACGACACACATTGCGACCGCTCTCTCTGCCTGGTGTTTTTGGAGACGCATGTTACATCATCGACCGTTGTAGGAAAGATGCATAGTTAAAACACTCGTAAGCCTAAGTTCCATTCACTATCGGGAAATTGGGCCCAGGTCACCATTTGTCACTTAGGATGTGTCCCAAATGGCACCCTATATAGTGCACTGCTTTTGACCAGGACCCATGCTCTTTTGACCAGGGTCCATGCACATTTGGGACACAGCCTAGTGTTTAGTGCTCCTGAGACCCCCTCATGCTCAACCAGTCATTTTGTACCAAAGTCATGATTTCCTTCACACAACTACTACACACCCTGTGAGCTGAGGTTCAAATGAAATGCTACCTACAGTATGTTGTGGATTTTCCCTATGAGTCGTGGTGGTTGGAGGCAGGCCGGATGTGATGATGTCACTACGTGGGTTAGAGTTTAGAGAGCGAAGGGAAAGTTCAACAGGCTTTAAGGTAATTCAACTTGGCTTAGCTTTTTTTTCTGTAAGCATTTGTGAGTGTCTGTGTGGGTAGGTTGTCTGTGATGTTACAGTGCCTGTAGCCTGATCCTAGGCCAGATCCAGTTCGGATTGATTTGAAAGGTTTGAGTTTTCTTTCAGAACCTGTTTATTTCTGTTAAGCATTTGACATTTTAGCCTATTCTGCCTAACTATTGCTATCATCATCACTACCATGATTTTGTTAATAAAAACACTTTTGCACCATATAGTTTGCCTCCTGCTTGCCTAATAAATCAGACTGTGATACCAGCTCTCTGCTAACACAGTCTGAATTAAAGCACTGCTAAAACCAGGAAGGTTTCCTTACAAGCCAGATTGTTGAATAAAATGATATTTGAACTTACTCGACCGGTTGTCTGTGCAGTTGGTCCCTATTCGGGTCGAAATTTGAGAAAAAACATTATTATAATAAAACCGACTTTTCAAAACGCTGGTACTGCCATTGAAATCACCTGGCACATTACAGCAGGTATTAATTGAATCACCGTTGTTTCTCCTTCACTTCATTGAAATGACGTTGAACTAACCTGGAATAAACGTTGAATTGATGTCTGTGCCCAGTAGGTTAGGTGATTAGCAAACAAATCGTGATAGCGACACACAGAGACACGCATTTTGAAGTTACGTTAATAACACTTTACAGTGGATACCCACCCGAATAAGCAGGAAATCAGTTCAAATGTTTTAGCGTATATGTTATAGCTGAGTGAAGAAGGATATTCCACACTCGGATTTGAAAGGGGCAAGTCTCCTGCCTGACTGCATAAAGGTTGACCTTTATTGTTATGAGTCTTGTCCTGGAGGCAGAACTGAGCCATTTCCCCTCAGATAGGCCAGCTGCAAAGTCAAAATTGGCTGGATTTATACAGTATATTCCATAACTAACCTGTTGAGTTATATCTGGGTTTATACAGTGTATTCCATAACTAACCTGTTGAGTTATATCTGGGTTTATACAGTATATTCCATAACTAACCTGTTGAGTTATATCTGGGTTTATACAGTATATTCCATAACTAACCTGTTGAGTTATATCTGGGTTTATACAGTATATTCCATAACTAACCTGTTGAGTTATATCTGGGTTATATAGTATATTCCATAAATTACCAGGAAATGACCCAGTCTGCTGTAATGTGATGTACCAGATGACTGTCACAATGTGACAACAATGGAACGGCCTGTAAACGTAGAATGTAATCTGTGACAGCTGATGATTGTGGTTATTATAGTTGTTCTGCCCAGAATGGGTTACATAACCATATTCATAGACCAGCGACTGGCTGATTCGTGACAGTACACACACACACACACACACACACACACACACACACACACACACACACACACACACACACACACACACACACACACACACACACACACACACACACACACACACACACACTCCAAACACATATCATAACATCCCCTGTTCTGTGACCTTGACACTGTTAGATAATGTTATTTACTCCTCTCAGGGTCTCTACTCTGACCTGCAAGGCCTTCTGGCTGTGTGGCCGTTGGTTCATTATTATCTTTATGAAGGAGGAGAGGTTCATTATTATAGCAAAAGATAATGAGTGTTTCCTCCCACACACACACGCATGCACACACACATTAACACAGACACACACACACACGTTAACACACACACACACACACACACACACACACACACACACACACACACACACACACACACACACACACACACACACACACACACACACACACACACACACACACACACACACACACACACACACACACACACACACACACACACACACACACATTAACACACACACATTAACATTAACACACACACACACACACACACTGCCCTTCGCTTCGTTAGGCCATTGATCCCGTTAAAGGTTCTTATTAAGTCTATCATCAGTCTAAGTCCTGTAATGACGGTTCTAAATTCTCAACCAAACAGCTCACCCCTCAGGTCAGAGCAGGACTCTCTACACAGGTAGACAAATTCTGATATTTTGCCACTAATTGGTATTTTGACCAATCAGATCAGATCTTTTGCCAATAATTGAGCAAAATATCAGAATTGGGCTGCCTAAGTTTGATAGAAAGGTGTGATCAAGGCCTCCTCTGACCTGAGTGGTGGGTTGTTTGGTTTAGAACTGTCATAACAAGAGTTATGATGATAACTTAACAAGAACCTTTAACGGATTGATGGCCTAACAAGCAAAGGGCAGAGTGTGTGTGTGTGTATGTGTAAACATAGCCTTAATGATGTGGTGATTGTGTTCTAGAGGTGATAGATGCATGGAGAAGTGTTCTAGATGTTATAGATGCATGGAGAAGTGTTATAGAGCTTCTAGATGCATGGAGAAGAGTTCTAGATGTTACAGATGCATGGATAAGTGTTCTAGAGATTCTAGATGCATGGAGAAGTGTTATAGAGGTTATAGATGCATGAAAAAGTGTTCAGGAGCTTCTAGATGCATGGATAACGGTTATAGAGCTTCTAGATGCATGGAGAAGTGTTATAGAGGTTACAGATGCATGAATAAGTGTTATAGAGGTTAAAGATGCATGGAAAAGTGTTATAGAGCTTCTAGATGCATGGATAACGGTTATAGAGCTTCTAGATGCATGGAGAAGTGTTATAGAGGTTACAGATGCATGGACAAGTGTTATAGAGCTAATATATGCATGGAGGAGTGTTATAGAGGTTACAGATCCATGGATATGTGTTATAGAGCTTCTAAATGCATGGACAAGTGTTATAGAGCTTTTAGATGCATGGAGGAGTGTTATAGAGGTTACAGATGCATGGAGAAGTGTTATAGAGCTACTAGATGCATGGATAAGTGTTCTAGAGCTTCTAGATGCATTGAGAAGTGTTCTAGAGCTTCTAGATGCATGGAGAAGTGTTCTAGAGTTTCTAGATGCATGGATAAGTGTTATAGAGCTTCTAGATGCATGGACAAGTGTTATAGAGGTTACAGATGCATGGAGAAGTGTTCTAGAGCTTTTAGATGCATGGAGAAGTGATCTAGAGCTTTTAGATGCATGGGGTAGTGTTATAGAGCTTCTAGATGCATGGATAAGTGTTATAGAGCTTCTAGTTGCATGGATAAGGGTTATAGAGCTCCTATATGCATGGAGAAGTGTTATAGAGCTACTAGATGCATGGAGAAGTGTTCTAAAGCTTCTAGATGCATTGAGAAGTGTTATAGAGCTACTAGATGCATGGATAAGTGTTTTTAGGCTTCTAGATGGATGGAGGAGTGTTATAGAGGTTACAGATGCATGGAGAAGTGTTATAGAGGTTACATATGCATGGAGAAGTGTTTTAGAGCTTCTAGATGCATTGAGAAGTGTTATAGAGCTTCTAGATGCATGGAGAAGTGTTCTAGAGCTTCTAGATGCATGGAGAAGTGTTCTAGAGTTTCTAGATGCAAGGATAAGTGTTATAGAGCTTCTAGATGCATGGACAAGTGTTATAGAGGTTACAGATGCATGGATAAGTATTATAGAGCTACTAGATGCATGGAGAAGTGTTCTAGAGGTTCTAGATGCATGTATAAGTGTTCTAGAGCTTTTAGATGAATGGATAAGTGTTCTCGATGTTACAGATGCATGGATAAGTGTTCTAGAGATTCTAGATGCATGGAGAAGTGTTCAGGAGCTTCTAGATGCATGGATAACGGTTATAGAGCTTCTAGATGCGTGGATAAGTGTTATAGAGGTTATAGATGCACGAATAAGTGTTATAGAGGTTAAAGATGCATGGAAAAGTGTTATAGAGCTTCTCGATTTATGGATAACGGTTATAGAGCTTCTAGATGCATGGAGGAGTGTTATAGAGGTTACAGATGCATGGATAAGTGTTATAGAGCTAATATATGCATGGAGGAGTGTTATAGAGATTACAGATGCATGGAGAAGTGTTATAGAGCTACTAGATGCATGGAGAAGTGTTCTAGAGGTTCTAGATGCATGGATACGTGTTCTAGAGATTTTAGATGCATGGAGAAGTGTTCTAGAGCTTTTAGATGCATGGAGAAGTGTTATAGAGCTTCTAGACGCATGGGGAAGTGTTATAGAGGTTATAGATGCATGGATAAGTGTTATAGAGCTTCTAGTTGCATGGATAAGGGTGATAGAGCTTCTAGATGCATGGAGAAGTGTTATAGAGCTACTAGATTAATGGAGAATTGTTCTAAAGCTTCTAGATGCATGGATAAGTGTTATAGAGCTACTATATGTATGGAGAAGTGTTCTAGAGGTTAAAGATGCATGGAAAGGTGTTATAGAGCTTCTAGATGCATGGATAACGGTTATAGAGCTTCTAGATGCATGGAGAAGTGTTATAGAGGTTACAGATGCATGGATAAGTGTTATAGAGCTAATATATGCATGGAGGAGTGTTATAGAGATTACAGATGCATGGAGAAGTGTTATAGAGCTACTAGATGCATGGAGAAGTGTTATTAACACATTAACACACACACACACACACACACTGCCCTTCGCTTCGTTAGGCCATTGATCCCGTTAAAGGTTCTTATTAAGTCTATCATCAGTCTAAGTCCTGTAATGACGGTTCTAAATTCTCAACCAAACATCTCACCCCTCAGGTCAGAGCAGGACTCTCTACACAGGTAGACAAATTCTGATATTTTGCCACTAATTGGTATTTTGACCAATCAGATCAGATCTTTTGCCAATAATTGAGCAAAATATCAGAATTGGGCTGCCTAAGTTTGATAGAAAGGTGTGATCAAGGCCTCCTCTGACCTGAGTGGTGGGTTGTTTGGTTTAGAACTGTCATAACAAGAGTTATGATGATAACTTAACAAGAACCTTTAACGGGATTGATGGCCTAACGAAGCAAAGGGCAGAGTGTGTGTGTGTGTATGTGTAAACATAGCCTTAATGATGTGGTGATTGTGTTCTAGAGGTGATAGATGCATGGAGAAGTGTTCTAGATGTTATAGATGCATGGAGAAGTGTTATAGAGCTTCTAGATGCATGGAGAAGAGTTCTAGATGTTACAGATGCATGGATAAGTGTTCTAGAGATTCTAGATGCATGGAGAAGTGTTATAGAGGTTATAGATGCATGAAAAAGTGTTCAGGAGCTTCTAGATGCATGGATAACGGTTATAGAGCTTCTAGATGCATGGATAAGTGTTATAGAGGTTACAGATGCATGAATAAGTGTTATAAAGGTTAAAGATGCATGGAAAAGTGTTATAGAGCTTCTAGATGCATGGATAACGGTTATAGAGCTTCTAGATGCATGGAGAAGTGTTATAGAGGTTACAGATGCATGGACAAGTGTTATAGAGCTAATATATGCATGGAGGAGTGTTAAAGAGGTTACAGATCCATGGATATGTGTTATAGAGCTTCTAAATGCATGGACAAGTGTTATAGAGCTTTTAGATGCATGGAGGAGTGTTATAGAGGTTACAGATGCATGGAGAAGTGTTATAGAGCTACTAGATGCATGGATAAGTGTTCTAGAGCTTCTAGATGCATTGAGAAGTGTTCTAGAGCTTCTAGATGCATGGAGAAGTGTTCTAGAGTTTCTAGATGCATGGATAAGTGTTATAGAGCTTCTAGATGCATGGACAAGTGTTATAGAGGTTACAGATGCATGGAGAAGTGTTCTAGAGCTTTTAGATGCATGGAGAAGTGATCTAGAGCTTTTAGATGCATGGGGTAGTGTTCTAGAGCTTCTAGATGCATGGATAATTGTTATAGAGCTTCTAGTGGCATGGATAAGGGTTATAGAGCTCCTATATGCATGGAGAAGTGTTATAGAGCTACTAGATGCATGGAGAAGTGTTCTAAAGCTTCTAGATGCATTGAGAAGTGTTATAGAGCTACTAGATGCATGGATAAGTGTTTTTAGGCTTCTAGATGCATGGAGGAGTGTTACAGAGGTTACAGATGCATGGAGAAGTGTTATAGAGGTTACATATGCATGGAGAAGTGTTTTAGAGCTTCTAGATGCATTGAGAAGTGTTATAGAGCTTCTAGATGCATGGAGAAGTGTTCTAGAGCTTCTAGATGCATGGAGAAGTGTTCTAGAGTTTCTAGATGCAAGGAAAAGTGTTATAGAGCTTCTAGATGCATGGACAAGTGTTATAGAGGTTACAGATGCATGGATAAGTATTATAGAGCTACTAGATGCATGGAGAAGTGTTCTAGAGGTTCTAGATGCATGGATAACGGTTATAGAGCTTCTAGATGCGTGGATAAGTGTTATAGAGGTTATAGATGCACGAATAAGTGTTATAGAGGTTAAAGATGCATGGAAAAGTGTTATAGAGCTTCTAGATTTATGGATAACGGTTATTGAGCTTCTAGATGCATGGAGGAGTGTTATAGAGGTTACAGATGCATGGATAAGTGTTATAGAGCTAATATATGCATGGAGGAGTGTTATAGAGATTACAGATGCATGGAGAAGTGTTATAGAGCTACTAGATGCATGGAGAAGTGTTCTAGAGGTTCTAGATGCATGGATACGTGTTCTAGAGATTTTAGATGCATGGAGAAGTGTTCTAGAGCTTTTAGATGCATGGAGAAGTGTTATAGAGCTTCTAGACGTATGGGGAAGTGTTATAGAGGTTATAGATGCATGGATAAGTGTTATAGAGCTTCTAGTTGCATGGATAAGGGTGATAGAGCTTCTAGATGCATGGAGAAGTGTTATAGAGCTACTAGAGTAATGGAGAATTGTTCTAAAGCTTCTAGATGCATGGATAAGTGTTATAGAGCTACTATATGTATGGAGAAGTGTTCTAGAGGTTAAAGATGCATGGAAAGGTGTTATAGAGCTTCTAGATGCATGGATAACGGTTATAGAGCTTCTAGATGCATGGAGAAGTGTTATAGAGGTTACAGATGCATGGATAAGTGTTATAGAGCTAATATATGCATGGAGGAGTGTTATAGAGATTACAGATGCATGGAGAAGTGTTATAGAGCTACTAGATGCATGGAGAAGTGTTATTAACACATTAACACACACACACACACACACACTGCCCTTCGCCCGTTAGGCCATTGATCCCAAGTTAAAGGTTCTTATTAAGTCTATCATCAGTCTAAGTCCTGTAATGACGGTTCTAAATTCTCAACCAAACATCTCACCCCTCAGGTCAGAGCAGGACTCTCTACACAGGTAGACAAATTCTGATATTTTGCCACTAATTGGTATTTTGACCAATCAGATCAGATCTTTTGCCAATAATTGAGCAAAATATCAGAATTGGGCTGCCTAAGTTTGATAGAAAGGTGTGATCAAGGCCTCCTCTGACCTGAGTGGTGGGTTGTTTGGTTTAGAACTGTCATAACAAGAGTTATGATGATAACTTAACAAGAACCTTTAACGGGATTGATGGCCTAACGAAGCAAAGGGCAGAGTGTGTGTGTGTGTATGTGTAAACATAGCCTTAATGATGTGGTGATTGTGTTCTAGAGGTGATAGATGCATGGAGAAGTGTTCTAGATGTTATAGATGCATGGAGAAGTGTTATAGAGCTTCTAGATGCATGGAGAAGAGTTCTAGATGTTACAGATGCATGGATAAGTGTTCTAGAGGTTATAGATGCATGAAAAAGTGTTCAGGAGCTTCTAGATGCATGGATAACGGTTATAGAGCTTCTAGATGCATGGAGAAGTGTTATAGAGGTTACAGATGCATGAATAAGTGTTATAGAGGTTAAAGATGCATGGAAAAGTGTTATAGAGCTTCTACATGCATGGATAACGGTTATAGAGCTTCTAGATGCATGGAGAAGTGTTATAGAGGTTACAGATGCATGGACAAGTGTTATAGAGCTAATATATGCATGGAGGAGTGTTAAAGAGGTTACAGATCCATGGATATGTGTTATAGAGCTTCTAAATGCATGGACAAGTGTTATAGAGCTTTTAGATGCATGGAGGAGTGTTATAGAGGTTACAGATGCATGGAGAAGTGTTATAGAGTTTCTAGATGCATGGATAAGTGTTATAGAGCTTCTAGATGCATGGACAAGTGTTATAGAGGTTACAGATGCATGGAGAAGTGTTCTAGAGCTTTTAGATGCATGGAGAAGTGATCTAGAGCTTTTAGATGCATGGGGTAGTGTTATAGAGCTTCTAGATGCATGGATAAGTGTTATATAGCTTCTAGTTGCATGGATAAGGGTTATAGAGCTCCTATATGCATGGAGAAGTGTTATAGAGCTACTAGATGCATGGAGAAGTGTTCTAAAGCTTCTAGATGCATTGAGAAGTGTTATAGAGCTACTAGATGCATGGATAAGTGTTTTTAGGCTTCTAGATGGATGGAGGAGTGTTATAGAGGTTACAGATGCATGGATAAGTGTTCTAGAGCTACTAGATGCATGGAGAAGTGTTCTAGAGCTTCTAGATGCATCAATAAGTGTTCTAGAGTTTCTAGATGCATGGAGAAGTGTTCTAGAGCTTCTAGATGCATGGAAAAGTGTTATAGAGCTTATAGATGCATGTAGAAGTTTTATATAGCTTCTAGATGCATGGAGAAGTGTTATAGAGATTACAGATGCATGGATAAGTGTTATAGAGCTTCTAGATGCATGGGGAAGTGTTCTAGAGCCTCTAGTACATTAAGAAGTGTTATAGAGGTTACAGATACATGTATAAGTGTTATAGCGCTACTAGATGTATGGAGAAGTGTTCTAGAGCTTCTAGATGCATGGAGAAGTGTTATAGAGCTTCTAGATGCATGGAAAAGTGTTATATAGCTTCTAGATGCATGGAGGAGTGTTATAGAGGTTACAGATGCATGGATAAGTGTTATTGAGCTCATAGATACATGGATACGTGGTATAGAGTTTCTAAATGCATGGAGACATGTTATAGAGGTTACGGATGCATGTATAAGTGTTATAGAGCTACTAGATGCATGGTGAAGTGTTATAGAGCTTCTAGATGCATGGAGAAGTATTATAGAGCTTCTAGATGCATGGAGAAGTGTTCTAGAGCTTCTAGATGCATGGAAAAGTGTTATAGAGCTTATTGATGCATGTAGAAATGTTCTAGAGCTTCTAGATGCATCAAGAAGTGTTCTAGAGCTTCTAGATGTATGGAGAAGTTTTCTAGAGCCTCTAGATGCATGGGGAAGTGTTCTAGAGCTTCTAGATGCATGGAGAAGTGTTATAAAGCTTCTAGATGCATGTATAAATGTTATAGAGCTTCTAGATACATGTATAAGTGTTATAGAGCTTCTAGATGTATGGAGAAGTGTTCTAGAGCTTCTAGATGCATGGAGAAGTGTTATAGAGGTTACAGATGCATGTACACGTGTTATAGAGCTTATCGATACATGGATATGTGTTATAGAGCTTCTAGATGCATGGAGACGTGTTATAGAGGTTACAGATTCATGGATAAGTGTTCTAGAGCTACTAGATGCATGGAGAAGTTTTCTAGAGCTTCTAGATGCATCAATAAGTGTTCTAGAGTTTCTAGATGCATGGAGAAGTGTTCTAGAGCTTCTAGATGCATGGAAAAGTGTTATAGAGCTTATAGATGCATGTAGAAGTTTTATATAGCTTCTAGATGCATGGAGAAGTGTTATAGAGATTACAGATGCATGGATAAGTGTTATAGAGCTTCTAGATGCATGGGGAAGTGTTCTAGAGCCTCTAGTACATTAAGAAGTGTTATAGAGGTTACAGATACATGTATAAGTGTTATAGAGCTACTAGATGTATGGAGAAGTGTTCTAGAGCTTCTAGATGCATGGAGAAGTGTTCTAGAGCTTCTAGATGCATGGAAAAGTGTTATATAGCTTCTACATGCATGGAGGAGTGTTATAGAGGTTACAGATGCATGGATAAGTGTTATAGAGCTTCTAGATGCATGGGGAAGTGTTCTAGAGCCTCTAGATGCATGGAGAAGTGTTATAGAGGTTACAGATGCATGTATACGTGTTATAGAGCTTACAGATACATGGATATGTGTTATAGAGCTTCTAGATGCATGGAGACGTGTTATAGAGGTTACAGATTCATGGATAAGTGTTCTAGAGCTACTAGATGCATGGAGAAGTGTTCTAGAGATTCTAGATGCATCAATACGTGTTATATAGCTTCTATATGCATGGATAAGTTTTATAGAGCTTCTTGATGCATGGGGAAGTGTTATAGAGGTTACAGATCCATGGAGAAGTGTTATAGAGGTTACAGATGCATGGAGAAGTGTTATAGAGCTACTAGATGCATTGAGAAGTGTTATAGAGCTTCTAGATGCATGGAGAAGTATTATAGAGCTTCTAGATGCATGGAGAAGTGTTCTAGAGCTTCTAGATGCATGGAGAAGTGTTCTAGAGCTTCTAGATGCATGGAGAATTGTTATACAGGTTACAGATGCATGGACACGTGTTATAGAGCTTCTAGATGCATGGGGAAGTGTTCTAGAGCCTCTAGATGCATGGAGAAGTGTTATAGAGGTTACAGATGCATGTATACGTGTTATAGAGCTTATAGATACATGGATACGTGTTATAGAGGTTACAGATTCATGGATAAGTGTTCTAGAGCTACTAGATGTATTGAGAAGTGTTCTAGAGCTTCTAGATGCATGGAGAAGTGTTATAGAGCTTCTAGATGCATGGAAAAGTGTTATAGAGCTTATAGATGCATGTAGAAGTTTTATATATATTCTAGATGCATGGAGAAGTGTTATAGAGGTTACAGATGCATGGATAAGTGTTATAGAGCTTCTAGATGCTTGGGGAAGTATTCTAGAGCCTCTAGTACATTAAGAAGTGTTATAGAGGTTACAGATACATGTATAAGTGTTATAGAGCTACTGGATGTATGGAGAAGTGTTCTAGAGCTTCTAGATGCATGGAGAAGTGTTATAGAGCTTCTAGATGCATCAATAAGTGTTCTAGAGTTTCTAGATGCATGGAGAAGTGCTCTAGAGCCTCTAGATGCATGGGGAAGTGTTCTTGAGCTTCTAGATGCATGGAGAAGTGTTATAAAGCTTCTAGATGCATGTATAAGTGTTATAGAGCTTCTAGATACATGGATAAGTGTTATAGAGCTTCTAGATGCCATGGAGAAGTGTTATAGAGGTTACAGATGCATGTATAAGTGTTATAGAGCTTCTAGATGTATGGAGAAGTGTTCTAGAGCTTCTAGATGCATGGAGAAGTGTTCTAGAGCTTCTAGATGCATGGAGAAGTGTTCTAGAGCTTCTAGATGCATGGAAAAGTGTTATAGAGCTTATAGATGCATGTAGAAGTTTTATATAGCTTGGATAAGTGTTATAGAGCTACTAGATGTATGGAGAAGTGTTATAGAGGTTACAGATTCATGGATAAGTGTTCTAGAGCTACTAGATGCATGGAGAAGTGTTCTAGAGATTCTAGATGCATCAATACGTGTTATATAGCTTCTATATGCATGGATAAGTTTTATAGAGCTTCTTGATGCATGGGGAAGTGTTATAGAGGTTACAGATGCATGGAGAAGTGTTATAGAGGTTACAGATGCATGGAGAAGTGTTATAGAGCTACTAGATGCATTGGAGAAGTGTTATAGAGCTTCTAGATGCATGGAGAAGTGTTCTAGAGCTTCTAGATGCATGGAGAAGTGTTCTAGAGCTTCTAGATGCATGGAGAAGTGTTCTAGAGCTTCTAGATGCATGGAGAATTGTTATACAGGTTACAGATGCATGGACACGTGTTATAGAGCTTCTAGATGCATGGGGAAGTGTTCTAGAGCCTCTAGATGCATGGAGAAGTGTTATAGAGGTTACAGATGCATGGATAAGTGTTATAGAGCTTATAGATACATGGATACGTGTTATAGAGGTTACAGATTCATGGATAAGTGTTCTAGAGCTACTAGATGTATGGAGAAGTGTTCTAGAGCTTCTAGATGCATGGATAAGTGTTATAGAGCTTCTAGATGCATGGAAAAGTGTTATAGAGCTTATAGATGCATGTAGAAGTTTTATATATATTCTAGATGCATGGAGAAGTGTTATAGAGGTTACAGATGCATGGATAAGTGTTATAGAGCTCATAGATGCATGGATACGTGGTATAGAGCTTCTAGATGCATGGAGACATGTTATAGAGGTTACAGATGCATGTATAAGTGTTATAGAGCTACTGGATGTATGGAGAAGTGTTCTAGAGCTTCTAGATGCATGGAGAAGTGTTATAGAGCTTCTAGATGCATCAATAAGTGTTCTAGAGTTTCTAGATGCATGGAGAAGTGTTCTAGAGCCTCTAGATGCATGGGGAAGTGTTCTTGAGCTTCTAGATGCATGGAGAAGTGTTATAAAGCTTCTAGATGCATGTATAAGTGTTATATAGCTTCTAGATGCATGGATAAGTGTTATAGAGCTTCTAGATGCCATGGAGAAGTGTTATAGAGGTTACAGATGCATGTATAAGTGTTATAGAGCTTCTAGATGTATGGAGAAGTGTTCTAGAGCTTCTAGATGCATGGAGAAGTGTTCTAGAGCTTCTAGATGCATGGATAAGTGTTATAGAGCTTCTAGATGCATGGAAAAGTGTTATAGAGCTTATAGATGCATGGAGAAGTGTTATAGAGGTTACTAGATGCATGTATAAGTGTTATAGAGCTTCTAGATGCATCAATAAGTGTTCTAGAGCTTCTAGATGCATGGAGAAGTGTTTTAGAGCTTCTAGATGCATGTATACGTGTTATATAGCTTCTAGATGCATGGAAAAGTGTTATAGAGCTTATAGATGCATGTAGAAGTTTTATATAGCTTCTAGATGCATGGAGAAGTGTTATAGAGGTTACAGATGCATGTATAAGTGTTATAGAGCTACTAGATGTATGGAGAAGTGTTCTAGAGCTTCTAGATGCATGGATAAGTGTTATAGAGCTTCTAGATGCATGGAAAAGTGTTATAGAGCTTATAGATGCATGTAGAAGTGTTATATAGCTTCTAGATGCATGGAGGAGTGTTATAGAGGTTACAGATGCATGGATAAGTGTTATTGAGCTCATAGATACATGGATACGTGGTATAGAGCTTCTAGATGCATGGAGACATGTTATAGAGGTTACAGATGCATTTATAAGTGTTATAGAGCTACTAGATGCATGGAGAGGTGTTCTAGATCTTCTAGATGCATGGAGAAGTGTTATAGAGCTTCTAGATGCATGTATACGTGTTATATAGCTTCTATATGCATGGAGAAGTGTTCTAGAGCCTCTAGATGCATGGGGAAATGTTAGAGATTTTCTAGATGCATGGAGAATTGTCATAAAGCTTATAGATGCATGTATAACTGTTATATAGCTTCTAGATGCATGGAGAAGTGTTCTAGAGCTTCTAGATGCATGGGGAAGTGTTCTAGAGCTTCTAGATGCATCCAGAAGTGTTATAGAGCTACTAGATGTATGGAGAAGTGTTCTAGAGCTTCTAGATGCATGGAGAAGTGGTATAGAGGTTACAGATGCATGGACAAGTGTTATAGAGCTTCTAGATATATGGGGAAGTGTTCTAGAGCCTCTAGATGCATGGAGAAGTGTTATAGAGGTTACAGATGCATGTATACGTGTTATGGAGCTTATAGATACATGGATACGTGTTATAGAGCTTCTAGATGCATGGAGACGTGTTATAGAGGTTAGAGATTCATGGATAAGTGTTATAGAGCTACTAGATGTATGGAGAAGTGTTCTAGAGCTTCTAGATGCATCAAGAAGTGTTCTAGAGCTTCTAGATGCATGGAGAAGTGTTTTAGAGCTTCTAGATGCATGTATACGTGTTATATAGCTTCTAGATGCATGGAGAAGTGTTCTAGAGCCTCTAGATGCATGGGGAAGTGTTCTAGAGCTTCTAGATGCATGGAGAAGTGTTATAAAGCTTCTAGATACATGTATAAGTGTTATAGAGCTTCTAGATACATGGATAAGTGTTATAGAGTTTCTAAATGCCATGGAGAAGTGTTATAGAGGTTACAGATGCATGTAAAAGTGTTATAGAGCTTCTAGATGTATGGAGAAGTGTTCTAGAGCTTCTAGATGCATCAAGAAGTGTTCTAGAGCTTCTAGATGCATGGAGAAGTGTTTTAGAGCTTCTAGATGCATGTATACGTGTTATATAGCTTCTAGATGCATGGAGAAGTGTTCTAGAGCCTCTAGATGCATGGGGAAGTGTTCTAGAGCTTCTAGATGCATGGAGAAGTGTTATAAAGCTTCTAGATACATGTATAAGTGTTATAGAGCTTCTAGATACATGGATAAGTGTTATAGAGCTTCTAAATGCCATGGAGAAGTGTTATAGAGGTTACAGATGCATGTAAAAGTGTTATAGAGCTTCTAGATGCCATGGAGAAGTGTTATAGAGGTTACAGATGCATGTAAAAGTGTTATAGAGCTTCTAGATGTATGGAGAAGTGTTCTAGAGCTTCTAGATGCATGGAGAAGTGTTCTAGAGCTTCTAGATGCATGGAAAAGTGTTATAGAGCTTCTAGATGCATGGAAAAGTGTTATAGAGGTTACAGATGCATGGATAAGTGTTATTGAGCTTATAGATACATGGATACGTGGTACAGAGCTTCTAGATGCATGGAGAAGTGTTCTAGAGGTTCTAGATGCATGGAGAAGTGTTCTAGAGCTTCTAGATGCATGGAAAAGTGTTATAGAGCTTATAGATGCATGTAGAAGTTTTATATAGCTTCTAGATGCTTGGAGAAGTGTTATAGAGGTTACAGATGCATGGATAAGTGTTATAGAGCTTCTAGATGCATGGGGAAGTGTTCTAGAGCTTCTAGATACATGGAGAAGTGTTCTAGAGCTTCTAGATGCATGGAAAAGTGTTATAGAGCTTATAGATGCATGTAGAAGTGTTATATAGCTTCTAGATGCATGGAGGAGTGTTATAGAGGTTACAGATGCATGGATAAGTGTTATTGAGCTTATAGATACATGGATACGTGGTACAGAGCTTCTAGATGCATGGAGACATGTTATAGAGGTTACAGATACATGTATAAGTGTTATAGAGCTATATAGCTTCTATATGCATGGAGAAGTGTTCTAGAGCCTCTAGATGCATGGGGAAATGTTCGAGAGCTTCTAGATGCATGGAGAAGTGTTATAAAGCTTATATATGCATGTATAAGTGTTATATAGCTTCTAGATGCATGGGGAAGTGTTCTAGAGCCTCTAGATGCATGGGGAAGTGTTCTAGAGCTTCTAGATGCATGGATAAGTGTTATAGAGCTTCTAGATGCATTGAGAAGTGTTTTAGTGCTTCTAGATGCATGTATAAGTGTTATATAGCTTCTAGATGCATGGAGAAGTGTTCTAGAGCCTCTAGATGCATGGGGAAGTGTTCTAGAGCTTCAAGATGCATGGAGAAGTGTTATAAAGCTTCTAGATGCATGTATAAGTGTTATAGAGCTTCTAGATACATGGATAAGTGTTATAGAGCTTCTAGATGCATGGAGAAGTGTTATAAAGCTTCTAGATACATGTATAAGTGTTATAGAGCTTCTAGATACATGGATAAGTGTTATAGAGCTTCTAAATGCCATGGAGAAGTGTTATAGAGGTTACAGATGCATGTAAAAGTGTTATAGAGCTTCTAGATGTATGGAGAAGTGTTCTAGAGCTTCTAGATGCATGGAGAAGTGTTCTAGAGCTTCTAGATGCATGGAAAAGTGTTATAGAGCTTATAGATGCATGTAGAAGTTTTATATAGCTTCTAGATGCTTGGAGAAGTGTTATAGAGGTTACAGATGCATGGATAAGTGTTATAGAGCTTCTAGATGCATGGGGAAGTGTTCTAGAGCTTCTAGATGCATGGAGAAGTGTTCTAGAGCTTCTAGATGCATGGAAAAGTGTTATAGAGCTTATAGATGCATGTAGAAGTTTTATATAGCTTCTAGATGCTTGGAGAAGTGTTATATAGGTTACAGATGCATGGATAAGTGTTATAGAGCTTCTAGATGCATGGGGAAGTGTTCTAGAGCCTCTAGATGCATGGAGAAGTGTTATAGAGGTTACAGATGCATGTATAAGTGTTATAGAGCTACTAGATGTATGGAGAATTGTTCTAGAGCTTCTAGATACATGGAGAAGTGTTATAGAGCTTCTAGATGCATGGAGAAGTGTTATAGAGCTTATAGATGCATGTAGAAGTGTTATATAGCTTCTAGATGCATGGAGGAGTGTTATAGAGGTTACAGATGCATGGATAAGTGTTATTGAGCTTATAGATACATGGATACGTGGTACAGAGCTTCTAGATGCATGGAGACATGTTATAGAGGTTACAGATACATGGATAAGTGTTATAGAGCTATATAGCTTCTATATGCATGGAGAAGTGTTCTAGAGCCTCTAGATGCATGGGGAAATGTTTGAGAGCTTCTAGATGCATGGAGAAGTGTTATAAAGCTTATATATGCATGTATAAGTGTTATATAGCTTCTAGATGCATGGAGAAGTGTTCTAGAGCCTCTAGATGCATGGGGAAGTGTTCTAGAGCTTCTAGATGCATGGATAAGTGTTATAGAGCTTCTAGATGCATTGAGAAGTGTTATAGAGCTACTAGATGCATGGGGAAGTGTTATAGAGCTTCTAGTTGCATGGAGAAGTGTTCTAGAGCCTCTAGATGCATGGAGAAGTGTTCTAGAGCTGCTCGATGCATGGAGAAGTGTTCCAGAGCTACTATATGCATGACGTGTTCAATATACTGCTCTTGAGGTTCAATGGCTTTATTATTGGGGAGATATTTGACTGGTTATGTCTCAGAGTAAATCTATATTATGAGCTTCCGCACGATGTATGTTTGTGAGTGTGTTTGCGTGTGTTCATTCTGCTCACACGCTCTTTGGGGGTTATCGATTCCTGTGTCTGTGTGTGTGGCCATGGGGAAAGGGAGAGAGACACACACATACTCAATACACACACACACCCGGGGGGGGGGGACACGTGTATTCGGACAGGTGTTGTGGAGATGTGCTGACTGGACAGCAGTTGTGTGGAGGAGCGTCAGTGGCGCTTCGGGTGGTAATGGTTCTACATTCTCAGACTGACCAACCAGACACAGACCCCCCCACACCCACAGATATGCATGTCCAGACAGCTGTGAGGTTGTATTCACAAGCCCTGAAATTGAGAAAGCTCTCAGTCCCTGGGCCTCTCTCAGTCCACCTCCAACCTCCAGACCTCCAGCCTTTAGTGTTTCCCAATCCTGGAGGGAAATAAGTATTTGACCCCCTCTCAATCAGAAAGATTTCTGGCTCCCAGGTGTCTTTTATACAGGTATCGAGCTGAGATTAGGAGCACACTCTTAAAGGGAGAGCTCCTAATCTCAGTTTGTTATCTGTATAAAAGACACCTGTCCGCAGAAGCAATCAATCAATCAGATTCCAAACTCTCCACCATGGCCAAGACCAAAGAGCTCTCCAAGGATGTCAGGGACAAGATTTTAGACCTACACAAGGCTGGAATGGGCTACAAGACCATCGCCAAGCAGCTTGGTGAGAAGGTGACAACAGTTGGTGCGATTATTCGCAAATGGAAGAAACACAAAAGAACTGTCAATCTCTCTCGGCCTGGGGCTCCATGCAAGATCTCACCTCGTGGAGTTGTAATGATCATGAGAACGTTGAGGAATCAGCCCAGAACTACATGAGAGGATCTTGTCAATGATCTCAAGGCAGCTGGGACCATAGTCACCAAGAAAACAATTGGTAACACATTACGCCGTGAAGGACTGAAATCCTGCAGCGCCCGCAAGGTCCCCCTGATCAAGAAAGCACATATACATGCCTCTTCTGAAGTTTGCCAATGAACATCGGAATGATTCAGAGGACAACTGGGTGAAAGTGTTGTGGCCAAAATGGAGCTCTTTGGCATCAACTCAACTCGCCGTGTTTGGAGGAGGAGGAATGCTGCCTATGACCCCAAGAACACCATCCCCACCATCAAACATGGAGGTGGAAACATTATGCTTTGGGGGTGTTTTTCTGCTAAGGGGACAGGACAACTTCACCGCATCAAAGGGACGATGGACGGGGCCATGTACCATCAAATCTTGGGTGAGAACCTCATTCCCTCAGCCAGGGCATTGAAAATGGGTCGTGGATGGGTATTCCCGCATGACAATGACCCAAAACACACGGCCAAGGCAACAAAGGAGTGGCTCAAGAAGAAGCACATTAAGGTCCTGGAGTGGCCTAGCCAGTCTCCAGACCTTAATCCCATAGAAAATCTGTGGAGGGAGCTGAAGGTTCGAGTTGCCAAACGTCAGCCTCGAAACCTTAATGACTTGGAGAAGATCTGCAAAGAAGAGTGGGACAAAACCCCCTCCTGAGATGTGTGCAAACCTGGTGGCCAACTACAAGAAACGTCTGACCTCTGGGATTGCCAACAAGGGTTTTGCCAAGTCATGTACAAGGTCATGTTTTGCAGAGGGGTCAAATACTTATTTCACTCTTTAAAATGCAAATCAATTTATACAATTTTTCACATGCGTTTTTCTGGATTTTTTTGTTGTTATTCTGTCTCTCACTGTTCAAATAAACCTACCATTAAAATTATAGACTGATAATTTCTTTGTCAGTGGGCAAACGTATAAAATCTGCAGGGGATCAAATACTTTTTTCCCTCACTGTACCTGATTCAACTTAAGGCTTGATGATGAAAACACTGCTCTAGCTTCTCTTATCCCAGCCCCAGCCTTGCACTCAAACTAAGCCTTCAGACAGTTTCATCTACCTATGTCCAGCCTTAGCACCAGGCACAGCCACAGCCCAGAATTAACCTGCACACACACTCTGCACATACACCTCAGCCCCAGTCTAGCCACATATCTCTGCCCCAGCCTAGCCCCATACCTCAGCCCCAGCCTAGCCCCATACCTCAGCCCCAGCTTAGCCACATATCTCTGTCCCAGCCTAGCCCCATACCTCAGCCCCAGCCTAGCCCCATACCTCAGCCCCAGCCTAGCCCCATACCTCTGCCCAAACCTAGCCCCATACCTCAGCCCCAACCCAGCCCCTAATCTCAGCCCCTTCCCTGGTCCCAGCTCTAGTCCCACACCTCAGCCTAACCTGCCTGTATAACCTGCTAGCCCTGTGAACTGTGAGGATATCAAGGGTTTAAGAGAAAAGCTGTTTATCCCGGGACTTTCAGTGGCACAGCCTCTACTACAGACCAACAGGAAATCACCAGCTCTCAGCAGAACCATATCAGAGCTGTAAATAGTTGCTCTCTCTCTGCCTGTCTGAAGCTGTAAAGATTTTTAGAAGAGAGGACGGTATTTGGTATCTATTCTTTTATATGGGGACCCTGAGAGCACAGGAATGTTCTCCCAAAGAATCCACATTTAATTGGTATCCTCTTTAATAACAACTGTAGAGCTACTGCTTATACCCCTCTTCTGTAATTCCACTCCCCCAGTGTCTAGTACATACATTTCTGCCCACCACAGAGGATGCGCTACAGGGTTCTAGGTTCCCTTCTAGGGTTCTGGGTCCTTCGTGCAAGGATGAGGAAATTAGAGTAAATGTACTTTAGGTATATAGAGTGTTGCTAGGTGAATCTCAAGAGGCTTGTGACTGCTCCATAGTACTTTAGGTATATAGAGTGTTGCTAGGGGAGTCTAAAGAGGCTTGTGACTGCTCCATAGTACTTTAGGTATATAGAGTGTTGCTAGGTGAGTCTAAAGAGGCCTGTGACTGTTCCATAGTGAGTAGTAGTGAGTAGTAGTCCCAGTGTTGCCTGGGTATGGTATTGGTACAGCCTCCCCCAGTATTCTCAGGCTGACTGACAGACAGACAGGACACTGGGCTATTCTGAGGATTAAGGTTCATGTCTTTAGGAATGTCTACGGCTGACCAGGTGTCAACCCAGCTGGAGGTGTGTGTGTGTGTGTGTGTATGTATGTGTGAGTGTGTCAAAAAAGGGTTGGACCCGGTTTCTCTGCATGACAATAGCATATGCTGGGCTTTACAAGAGGGGCCAGTATGCCAACGTATTACACACATACAGTTAAAGTGTCTCTCAATACGTTTAATTAGACAACACATGGGATGGGTGTTGGTCTCACCCCATCCCTCATACTGGATGCATGGTACTGGTTTCAACCATTTCTAGCATGTGTTCTTAACTTTCACTCGTCTCAACCAAGCCCTTACAGATCATCCCCTATTGCAAAACAATTGCTCATAGATCATGTTGTTTCCTGAAGGATCTGGTCCGGAAGTATCCCCCATTTTATTCCAGGACGTTTCCACAGACAGTCCTAGTTCCATGACATTATTAGTAATAGGACTGACACACTGAGATGGGATCCTAGCCTATCCTTAAGTTTTATTAGTCTCTCCTTTAATGACGTATAACGCCATGCCTTATAAAGGCTGTAACGAGGGGTGGGGTGTGGTGGGACAGGAAGTATGTGTGTGTGGAGTTTAGAGAGATGTAATCCCATCCCGTCTCTACAGGTCACACACTGACAAGCTGCAGCAGGCTCAGCCTTTATCTGCTCTGTACTAATTAACACACACCAACAGGGAAATCTGCCTCTCCTGCTCTCTCTCATTCTCTCCTTCCTTCTCTTGTTCTCTTGTTCTTTCTGTTCCCCCTTTCTCTCCCCCCTCTCTCTCTGGCCCCAGTCAACCGTCAGGGGGTTGATATATATTAATGTTTTCCACTGTTTCCACATGAGGCTTTGACCAGCTAGAACATGCTCTAGCTAGACTCCACTGCTCTACTGCTCCACTTCTGTAGCCAAGCCCATAGATATATGGGTTAGGTAGGTAGGTAGGTGGATCTTTGATGCTCTACTTTACTGGGCTGTTGAACAATAGTCAATAGGACTATCAGGTGTTTATCAAAGCAGATAAAAGTGAACTCAACAGTCAGCATTTTATTTCCCAAACCATCATAATGCTGAGGCATGGACCTGTCTTTCTATCAGCCCTGATAGAGCCCTGCTAGAACCCTGATAGAGCCCTGATAGAACCCTGATACAGCCCTGACAGAACCCTGCTAGAACCCTGATTGAGCCCTGATAGCACCCTGATACAGCCCTGATAGAGCCCTGATAGAACCCTGATACAGCCCTGATTGAACCCTGATAAAGATAGAGCCCTGATACAGCCCTGATAGAACCCTGATAGAGCCCTGATAGAACCCTGATGCAGCCCTGATAGAACCCTGATAGAGCCCTGATAGAGCCCTGATAGAACCCTGATAGAGCCCGGATACAGCCCTGATAGAGCCCTGATAGAACCCTGATACAGCCCCGATAGAGCCCTGATAGAACCCTGATACAGCCCTGATTGGACCCTGATAAAGATAGAGCCCTGATACAGCCCTGATACAGCCCTGATAGAACCCTGATAGAGCCCTGATAGAACCCTGATGCAGCCCTGATAGAACCCTGATAGAGCCCTGATATCACCCTGATAGAGCCCTGATACAGCCCTGATACAGCCCCGATAGAGCCCTGATAGAACCCTGATACAGCCCTGATTGAACCCTGATAAAGATAGAGCCCTGATAGAGCCCTGATTATAGCCCTGATAGAACCCTGATAGAGCCCTGATGCAGCCCTGATAGAACCCTGATAGAACCCTGATAGATCCCTGATAGAGCTCTGATAGAGATAGAGCACTGATAGAGCCCTGATAGAGATAGAGCACTGATAGAGCCCTGATAGAACCCTGATAGAGCCCTGAATGAGCCCTGATAGAGCCCTGATAGAGCCCTGATAGAACCCTGATAGAGCCCTGATAGAGCAGTGTACCTGTGTATTTGTGTTATGTAGCCCTGTCTCTGACCCTAACCCTAAACAGACACATGTAAAGCATCGGTTTATTTGTGACAATGCAGAGTAGAGGGTATAATCTCAACAATATGGCCTAACTCTCACCCTGGCCTGGGCTGGCTCCTTAGTTTAACTCTGCTAACACTGTGAGAGTGAGTATAGATACTACTGGAGCTACCATTGCTACCACTGTTACTGAGCTACTGCTGTGGGATTGAGATGTGCAAAGCTGGCGTCTGTCTCTCCCCCCTCCTTCCCTTCTCTCCCCTCCCCTCCTCCCTCCTCTCCTCTCTCCAGTGTGTCCCTAGCAGAGCCTTGCAGTGCCAGGGTATCGGGTGTCATTTAAAAGTGCAGTTGTCAGGGCTGGCTGAAAATGGAGCATGACTCTGTTCAACCCAAATTGTAGCCTGGTGAAAATGGTCTCCTCTGTCTACTCTCAAATGGCACCATAGTCCCTATATAGATTTGACCAGGGCCCAAGTAGTGCACTAAATAGGGAATAGGGTGCCATTGGAGACACACTATCTGATTCCTCTGAAAACTGCCTCTGCTTCTGATTTCCTCTATAGCACCATAGCAGCCCTCTCTGCTCCTCCGTAGCAGCCCTCTCTGCTCCGCCGTAGCAGCCCTCTCTGCTCCGCCGTAGCAGCCCTCTCTGCTCCGCCATAGCAGCCATATCTGAGAGCAAATCTCACCTTACACCCTATTTTACAGATAGTAGTGCACTACTGGCCAGAGCTCTATTTGGCAGCCCTATGCTGCTCTGGTCTAAAGTACTGCACTTTATAGGGAACAGGGTGACATTTGAGACACATCCACTATATAACAGTCTTCTCTATTCCTCCATGGCATCATAGCAGCCCTGTCTACAGCCCCTCTGAGGTAGGTTAATGGGCCCTGTTAAGAGCTGTATCTTTGCAGCATTGATTTCTCTTGTGTTGCACCAAATAAATATCTTGATAGATTTCTCTGAGAGAGGTGTGGATGCCAAGTGCCCTGGAAGTTCAGGACAGCCATATGTTTCTCACAGCCACGGTACATTACATTATTAATGAAGCTAATGCAACACATCTACCTTGAAGGAATAAGCTCACTTCAACACGCATATATGTATGCACACACACACACACACACACACACACACACACACACACACACACACACACACACACACACACACACACACACACACACACACACACACACACACACACACAGACACACACACAGTAAGAGGGGATTAGTGTAGGAAGCAGCTTGAGCTGTTTCAGAGTCAGACTGACAGCAGCAGAGCCAGACTTGACCTGTAGTGACTGACCTGATCTACTTTTGATAACATGTCACCAGGCTGGTCTGGCGTCCTATAAATTAAGCCTTGGCTTTTGTGAGTCAGAACGACTGATAGGAGAAGGAGCCTCCTGTTTCTGTATTGTGAGGCAGCTTGATGTACAGTACGCCCCCTGGACAGGACACTAGTCTATAGCAGTGCCTTACCTCCAATATATCTCCTTAATGCGGAGTGGCAAGCAGAGACGGACCTTCCAATCTCAGGGTGGACACTCTAACCACAAAGCCACTGAGTTGGTTATGGGCCCTGGTCAAAAGTAGTGCACTACATAGGAATAGGGTATCATTTGGGACTCAGTGAGGGGGCTTCTCAGAAGTGTATAGGAATAGGTTACCATTTGGGACTCAGTGAGGGGGCTTCTCAGTAGTGTATAGGAATAGGTTACCATTTGGGACTCAGTGAGGGGGCTTCTCAGTTGTGTATAGGAATAGGGTATCATTTGGGACTCAGTGAGGGGGCTTTTCGGTAGTGTAACGACCCTAGCCTTGGTTGTAGAGTGTTACGACCTCCACCATTGTTGTTAACTCACCTGAGGTTGTGGTTAGCGTGCTTACCTTGGGGTTGTGGTTAGCGTGCTTACCTTGGGGTTGTGGTTAGCGTGCTTACCTTGGGGTTGTGGTTAACGTGCTTACCTTGGGGTTGTGGTTAGCGTGCTTACCTTGGGGTTGTGGTTAGCGTGCTTACCTTGGGGTTGTGGTTAGCGTGCTTACCTTGGGGTTGTGGTTAGCGTGCTTACCTTGGGGTTGTGGTTAGCGTGATTACCTTGGGGTTGTGGTTAGGGTGCTTACCTTGGGGTTGTGGTTAACGTGCTTACCTTGGGGTTGTGGTTAGCGTGCTTACCTTGGGGTTGTGGTTAGCGTGCTTACCTTGGGGTTGTGGTTAGCGTGCTTACCTTGGGATTGTGGTTAGGGTGCTTACCTTGTGGTTGTGGTTAGGGTGCTTACCTTGGGGTTGTGGTTAGGGTGCTTACCTTGGGGTTGTGGTTAACGTGCTTACCTTGGGGTTGTGGTTAGGGTGCTTACCTTGGGGTTGTGGTTAGGGTGCTTACCTTGGGGTTGTGGTTAGCGTGCTTACCTTGGGGTTGTGGTTAACGTGCTTACCTTGGGGTTGTGGTTAGCGTGCTTACCTTGGGGTTGTGGTTAACGTGCTTACCTTGGGGTTGTGGTTAGCGTGCTTACCTTGGGGTTGTGGTTAGCGTGCTTACCTTGGGGTTGTGGTTAGCGTGCTTACCTTGGGATTGTGGTTAGCGTGCTTACCTTGGGATTGTGGTTAGGGTGCTTACCTTGGGGTTGTGGTTAGGGTGCTTACCTTGGGGTTGTGGTTAGGGTGCTTACCTTGGGGTTGTGGTTAGGGTGCTTACCTTGGGGTTGTGGTTAGGGTGCTTACCTTGTGGTTGTGGTAAGGGTGCTTACCTTGTGGTTGTGGTTAGGGTGCTTACCTTGGGGTTGTGGTTAGGGTGCTTACCTTGGGGTTGTGGTTAGGGTGCTTACCTTGGGGTTGTGGTTAACGTGCTTACCTTGGGGTTGTGGTTAGCGTGCTTACCTTGGGATTGTGGTTAGGGTGCTTACCTTGGGGTTGTGGTTAGGGTGCTTACCTTGGGGTTGTGGTTAGGGTGCTTACCTTGGGGTTGTGGTTAGGGTGCTTACCTTGGGGTTGTGGTAAGGGTGCTTACCTTGTGGTTGTGGTTAGGGTGCTTACCTTGGGGTTGTGGTTAGGGTGCTTACCTTGGGGTTGTGGTTAGGGTGCTTACCTTGGGGTTGTGGTTAACGTGCTTACCTTGGGGTTGTGGTTAGGGTGCTTACCTTGGGGTTGTGGTTAGCGTGCTTACCTTGGGGTTGTGGTTAACGTGCTTACCTTGGGGTTGTGGTTAGCGTGCTTACCTTGGGGTTGTGGTTAACGTGCTTACCTTGGGGTTGTGGTTAGCGTGCTTACCTTGGGGTTGTGGTTAGCGTGCTTACCTTGGGGTTGTGGTTAGCGTGCTTACCTTGGGATTGTGGTTAGCGTGCTTACCTTGGGATTGTGGTTAGGGTGCTTACCTTGGGGTTGTGGTTAGGGTGCTTACCTTGGGGTTGTGGTTAGGGTGCTTACCTTGGGGTTGTGGTAAGGGTGCTTACCTTGTGGTTGTGGTTAGTGACTAGGTTAGGTTAGGTTGACTAGGTTAGTATATCATGACTAGGCATGATATAAAAGTATAGGCTTTGTTTCCGGCAATACCTTTCAGATATAAAGAAAAGTCTACAAAAAGTTGGTGGGATGCTAAAGTGGAAAAACGTCTTGGTTTGAAAGGTGTATAAGACTCTGTCCTAAATGGAACCTTATTCCCTATATAGTAAACCACTTTTGACCAGAACCCAAAGGGCTCTGATAAAAGGTAGTGTACTTTGTAGGGAATAGGGTGCCATTTGGGATGCAGACTGTGTGATTATCTGGACCAGTTAGACCCATCTAGAGATATATTGGGGCTGCTGGCCCTCACTGTAGTGGCTACAGTACCACACACACACAAACACACACACAAACATACACACAAACACACACATAAACATACACACAAACACACACACAAACATACACACAAACACACAACAAGATCTCCTGGTTTGACCAGCTCCTCCTGCTGAAGCTCCTCCTGCATTTAGGGTTAAGATTTGGGATAGGGTTAAAACAAAAACTATTCTGAATGGTTAAGTTAACGGTTTGGGATAAACATTTTTGTTTTTATTTTAAAAAAGAGTGTCTAGCACTGGTATTGAACACGTGACCCTGGTTGCTATCCCCGTCCACTACTTGATGGTAATAGCGTCACCGTTGCCCCTAGTAGTGGATTAGGGTCGATGGATGGAAGGTGGCATAGATACAGCAGTGTTTGTCAGACCAGGAGACATCCCGAAAATCTGTCTTCTCACAAAAACGTCTGTAGCATTCAAGCGGTTTTGTCTAAAAACGAATATGAACCCTCTAAGGAAAGATGAGACTCTCACAAACATGATGGTGTTCTCTGTTTTGTTCTACGACCACAAGTGTCACGAGACTCGTCTGAAGTCCGTACAGCTGATCTGCCAACTTCTCTCTGTAGCGTCCGAACAGTTTGGGCTCCACACTAATATGTCGCCACCATCGAAAGGTGAGAATCTCATGAACATGTCGGTTGTTTAAAAAAAATGTAATATGGAAGTATGCACTCAGTGGCCAGTTTATTGAGCGTGGTATGATCGTCGGTGCCAGGCGCGCCAGTTCCAGTATCTCAGAAATGGGCACCCTCCTGGGATTTTCACGCACAACAGTGTCTAGGTTTTACAGAGAATGGTGCGACAAACTAAAAACCTCCAGTCATCAGCAGTCCTGTGAGCGAAAACAGACTGTTGATGAGAGAGGTGGAAAGAATCATGCAAGCTAACCGGCGGAACACAAACAGGCACATAATGGCGCAGTACAACAGTGGTGTGCAGAACAGCATCTCAGAACGCACAACTCGTCGGGCCTTGTCATGGATGGGCTATAGGGCCTTGTCATGGATGGGCTATAGGGCCTTGTCATGGATGGGCCTTGTCATGGATGGGCTAAAAATGAACGGCTCCAGTGGGCACTCAATCGCCAACACTGGACAATTAAAAGAGTGGAAAAACATTGCCTGGTCTGAATCTCAGTTCCTGTTACGTCATGCTGATGGCAGTCAGGATTTGGCGTAAGCAGCATGAGTCCATGGCCAAATTCTGCCTGGTGTCAACAGTACCGGCTGGTAGCGGTGGTGTATTGGTGTGGGGAATGATTTCCCGGCACAGGTTAGGTCACTTGATACAATTGAGCAATGTTTGAACACCACACCTTGTAGAATCCATGCCCTGAAGAATTCAAGCTGTTCTGACCCGGTACTAGATGGGTGTACTAATAAACTGGCCACTGAGTGTATATGGAAGTACTGTAGTGCCAAAAAGGGGTTAAATATGGTTAAGAAACATACTTCCTTTAAATAGATTGTTGGACTGTTTTGCCATGTATGAATGTGTTATTCAATGCATTTCTATGGCCGAATTCCATGTTTCAGCATTTTTTATACTTACAAGGGTCCTAAAGTAAGAAATTGAATAGCTAAATGATCCTTGGTATGACCATCTTAAAACAATGACATATGTTATCTTAGTAGAAACCCAACCCCGGGCCATGAGACCTTAGGGGGGTTTAAAGGCATTTCGCGACGTACTCAGGACATGGATGGACGTCCAATTTCGGAAGTGAATCTTGAGCGACCTGGCTGCAAACACACACACACACACACAATCACACACCTACACATGCATGCACACATGTACTGTGCATACAAACAAGCACACACACACAGACAGAAACAGACATACATACAAACATACATACACACACTTAGGGCTAGAAGCAAGTGGTGCCACACCCTCAGAATAGCACCGGCTTTATAGGTCAACCTGACCCTTGGACACATGCACACACACATGCACACACACATGCACACACACACACTCCCTTTATAGCATACAGTGAAGATCCAATACATGGAGAATAGGGAGTCATTTGATATGCTTGTAGTCAAATATTGAGAGAGTTTGGGCAACTTCACGTCTGAGCATTAATTTCATTCCTCCATAAATTATGAGGATTTGTAATCGAGACCCAGTTCTGTCTGTCCAGTTAATATGATCAGTCTGAAATGATGGAAACATGGGATAGGGTTAATAGTGCAGGGAGGGGTATATGTTGTGTTTTACCCCCAATACCACTTCCTATGCTCTGAGATGAGTATCATTGGATGTCTCACACACACACACACACACAAAAGCCTTGGAGCCAGAGAGAAAGGGATCAGAGGAGAGAAGATCTGACTCACTTCAGTGGGAGAGAGAGAGAGAGAGAGAGAGAGAGAGAGAGAGAGAGAGAGAGAGAGAGAGAGAGAGAGAGAGAGGGGGACATAGAGTGCTGGAGAGAGGGAGGAGAAAACCATCCTTTCTGTTGTTCTATTTATCTTATGTGTTCTATAAACCATCACACACTCACACATGAATTAACTCCACTTTAACCTCAAACACAGTGTTTGGCTCTAAACCACACACACTCACTCACGCACACAAGCATGCACGCACACAAGCATGGTGATATGGCCCCAGTGACCACACCTGATAAAACCCACTCATGATACGTATCCACCCAGGATATTGCGTGTGTGTGTGTACGTATGTTGTATGAGGTGTGGTCATTGAAAGCCGTATCATCAGTATACACACACACACACACACACACACACACACACACACACACACACACACACACACACACACACACACACACACACACACACACACACACACACACACACACACACACACACAATCATACTAAACCACCCATTTGAAAGTATCCTCAGTATTTCCCTGTCCTCTCTAATTGTGGGAACCATCAAATAAGTCCAATCCACTATGTGTCTGTGTGTGTGTGTGTGTGTGTGTGTGTGTGTGTGTGTGTGTGTGTGTGTGTGTGTATACTGATGATACGGCTTTCAATGACCACACCTCATACAACATACGTACACACACACACGCAATATCCTGGGTGGATACGTATCATGAGTGGGTTTTATCAGGTGTGGTCACTGGGGCCATATCACCAGTAAACGCTTGCCAAAATACAACTTTCATGTGCATTATTCATTAGAGTAATGTGTGACATTTTCAGTGTAAGTTTGTCTGCAGAATCATTACTAGTGGGTTGTGGTGTGAAACAGGCTGTGTGTGTGTGTGTGTGTGTGTGTGTGTGTGTGTGTGTGTGTGTGTGTGTGTGTGTGTGTGTGTGTGTGTGTGTGTGTGTGTGTGTGTGTGTGTGTGTGTGTGTGTGTGTGTGTGTGTGTGTGTGTGTGTGTGTGTGTGTGTGTGTGTGAGTGAGTGAGTGAGTGAGTGAGTAAGTGAGTGTGTGTGTGCGCGTGCGTGTTTCAGTCTTCTATACAGCGAGAGCTAGCAGTCCATAAAGAGGTCCTCCATTGTCCCATCACCATGGAGATCAGCCTGTTTCGAGGTTAAAGAACTCTCTCAGGGGAACTGCTGGGGTCACACACACACACACTGACACACACACCGGGACCAACGAGCATGTGGGGCCCAGAAAAAAACACACACACAAACTCTCTCCGTCTCTGTGTAGGAGAGGCGAGGGCCCCAGATAAAGAGCTCAGCAATCCTGTCAGCCTGTCAGGCCATATTAGAGAGAGGGCTGCTGTGTGTGCGTGTGCAGGCAGGCGTACGGCGATCTGAGGGGCCCTGTCCTCCCTCTCTCTCTCTCTCTCTCTCTCTCTCTCTCAAACACACACACACAAACACACACGCCCTCCCAGCATGGCTGATATGCTGATTCAGACACACACAGACAACGGAACCCAGCTGAAAGGACAAGCAGCTCTTACATTTCCTAAAGCAGGACGCTGTGAAGAGAAAAGAAAACAAACACTAGAGGAGTGTAGAAGAAACACTCATGTTGTGTTGAGGAGTCATGAGGTTTAATCAACTAAAACAAGTGAATCATAGACTATTTCACTAAATGGTTTTTAATGTCATCCAAGCTCACTGCTAGTATTTAATATATATACATATATATATATATATATATATATATATATAATTATTTTTCTACAAGAAAATATTTTTCTTAACAAGAGGAGCTTGTTTTCTTAAAGAAGAAGGATAGCCACTACATGATAAATTATTTTCATTTTAAGATTCTAATTGGTAAACTTGTGATGTAAGCAAAACCAGTCCATATATAGTCTCTGGGATAATGAAGATTCATGACTGACTTTTTAACAACCTGAAGAGAGAGAGAGAGAGAGAGAGAGAGAGAGAGAGAGAGAGAGAGAGAGAGAGAGAGAGAGAGAGAGAGAGAGAGAGAAAGATAGGAGAAAGATAGATAAATAGAGAGAGAGAGGAGATAGGCTCAGGTTGTGCTGTACAGTAGCAAGCTTCCCTCTCTCAATGAACCCTGCCATCAAAACAGACATCTCTCCTTTATCTCAACTTTATGTTATAGAGAGAGGGAGTGATAGAGAGAGGGAGGAGCTTTTTTACAAACCACGACAGCCAAGACTCAGACAGTTTCATCACACTGTATGCAAATGATACACACTTACAGACTCTGACTCAGGGGCATAGGTACGTGACATGAACTTCGTTGCAGCACCTACTGAAGTAGAGCTGGTGTGTTTGTAGCAGTTGAAAGTTATCTCCTCTCCCTCCTCCCTTCTCTCCTCTCCCTCCTCCCTTCTCTCCTTCCCTCCTCCCTTCTCTCCTCTCCCTCCCCCCTTCTCTTCTCTCCTCTCCCTGATCCCTTCTCTTCTCTCCTTCTTCAATTCTCTCCTCTCCCTCCTCCCGCCTCTCTCCTCTCCCTACTCCCTTCTCTCCTCTCCCTACTCCCTTCTCTCCTCTCCCTCCTCCCTTCTCTCCTCTCCCTCCTCCCCTTTTTTCTTCTCAGTTCTAAGTCCATCCTCAGCCCCCTAGCCCCAGCTCTTAGCCTCTGCCCCCTAGCCACAGCTCTTAGCCCCAGCACCCTAGCCCCAGCTCTTAGCCCCTGCCCCCTAGCCCCAGCTCTTAGCCCCAGCACCCTAGCCCCAGCTCTTAGCCCCTGCCCCCTAGCGCCAGCTCTTAGCCCCAGCCCCTAGCCCCAGCTCTTAGCCCCAGCCCCCTATCCCCTAGCCCCAGCTCTTAGCCCCTGCCCCCTAGCCCCAGCTCTTAGCCCCAGCCCCCTAGCCCCAGCTCTTAGCCCCTGCCCCCTAGCCCCTAGCCCCAGCTCTTAGCCCCAGCCTCCTAGCCCCAGCTCTTAGCCCCAGCCCCTATCCCTAGCCCCAGCTCTTAGCCCCTGCCCCCTAGCACATGGCCCCAGGTCTTAGCCCCAGCCCCCTAGCCCCTGGCCCCAGCTCTTAGCCCCATCCCACACACACACACACACACCTGAGTGAGTGCAGGTGGGACTACAGACGCAGCACTATACAGTTTAAACAGTAGCTGGAGAGGAAATCAGAGTAGGGAACTTTTGTAACTTGTTACAACCTGCTGATTAAAGGTGTTTCTGAGTTCCAGAGATTCTCACAATGTTTTCTCTTCTTGAAGATCTGCCTGCTGCAATGATCAAAGACAACACAGTACACAGCTGGCAAACACTCAAATAGCATCCTAAAATATCCCTTTTCAAATGGCTGAGATTAGAGAGCAAAGATGCCAGAGAGGGTCTGAGTCAGAGAGAGAGAGAGAGAGAGAGAGAGAGAGAGAGAGAGAGAGAGAGAGAGACCTCTATATGGGAATGAAATTATGTGGAGAAATAGAGAGGGAGATCACAGAGCAAATAGCTGGAACATACGGCTGCTATGACACACACACACGTGCAGTACACGCAGACATGTACAGTACACACACACACACAGATTTGATTAAACCTCTAGTGGATGGGTTCTCATCATAACACATTCTGCCTTTTCATCCCTCCATCCCTCCATTCCCCACATCCTTCCATCCCTCCATCTCTCTCCCACCACACCAGCCATCCCATCCACTCAGCACACTGCTTGGCTCAACAACAAGGACAGGCAGGATAAAGGCCTTATTCACCCTCAGCACAACAAGGGAAACTTGCAGACCAGCTAGCTAGCCAACACTCGCTGTGACAAGAACAGAGTCAGCAGCTTTCACCTCTCACAGAGATGAAATGAGATAAGATAGGGAGGTGGAGGGCCATCCATTCACTCACTGCTAACAGAACAGCCAATAGCACATATAGCTAGCTGGATGTGAAGTAGGTCATTGTTTGAGAGCTTCTATTGAAGGTTTTTGACTCTCCCTCACTTTCACAGCTGTGTATTGTTGATGCTGGTGCTCTGCGAATGGTCCATTGTAGAGCTAGCTGAGAGCCCGAAGCACAGCAGACACAAATCTCATATTAGGATATGTATTCATGGATGACCAGGGCCGGCTCCAGGCATAAGGGACATAGTGGTCACTTAGGGGCCTTGGCCGGTAGTGTGTCTGTGTGTGAGATCCCCCTCCCCAACAAAAAAATGATATACATATATATCGAATACACCAGGTGCAAAATCAACACTTCTTTGTGGATCAGCAGTTTTTCTCTTTGTTTTGTCAGTCACTGACAGTCACTCAATTGGATTGCTTAAGTTAGTTATCTAAACTTGTAGAAATCATGGCTGAATACTGACCGGCACGCAAGGCACGTGCCCAGGGGCCCTGACTTTCAGGGTGCCCCCATTGATTTTGTTAGCCACTCTCACTCAGATACCATTATTAGGTCATGGCAAAATGGGTAGAATTGCAGGAAATTAGCTTTAAAATGTATAATATTTTTCTCTGCCGCATGACAAAATGAGTGCATTTTCTCTCTGACTCCGGTATCCATGTCTCTGGCCTAACCACTATAATAACTCTGGTATCCATGTCTCTGGCCTAACCACTATAATAACTCTGGTATCCATGTCTCTGGCCAAACCTCTATAATAACTCTGGTATCCATGTCTCTGGCCTAACCTCTATAATAACTCTGGTATCCATGTCTCTGGCATAACCTCTATAATAACTCTGGTATCCATGTCTCTGGCCTAACCACTATAATAACTCTGGTGTCCATGTCTCTGGTCTAACCTCTATAATAACAACTCTGGTATCCATGTCTCTGGCCTAACCACTATAATAACTCTGGTGTCCATGTCTCTGGTCTAACCTCTATAATAACAACTCTGGTATCCATGTCTCTGGCTTAACCTCTATAATAACTCTGGTATCCATGTCTCTGGCCTAACCTCTATAATAACTCTGGTATCCATGTCTCTGGCCTAACCTCTATAATAACTCTGGTATACATGACTCTGGCCTAACCTCTATAATAACAACTCTGGTATCCATGTCTCAGGCCTAACCTCTATCATAACTCTGGTATCCATGTCTCTGGCCTAACCTCTATAATAACTCTGGTATCCATGTCTCTGGCCTAACCTCTATAATAACTCTGGTATCCATGTCTCTGGCCTAACCTCTATAATAACTCTGGTATCCATGTCTCTGACCAAACCTCTATAATAACAACTCTGGTATCCATGTCTCTGGTATAACCTCTATAATAACTCTGGTATCCATGTCTCAGGCCTAACCTCTATAATAACTCTGGTATCCATGTCTCTGGCCTAACCTCTATAATAACTCTGGTATCCATGTCTCTGGCCTAACCTCTATAATAACTCTGGTATCCATGTCTCTGACCAAACCTCTATAATAACTCTGGTATCCATGTCTCTGGCCTAACCTCTATAATAGCTCTGGTATGTCTCTGGCCTAACCTCTATAATAACTCTGGTGTCCATGTCTCTGGCCTAACCTCTATAATAACTCTGGTATCCATGACTCTGGCCTAACCTCTATAATTACTCTGGTGTCCATGTCTCTGGCCTAACCTCTAGTAAATGACTTCACTTAGTCTGAGAGAGGACACCCAGCACAATGGGATATAATTAATACCCCCCCCCCCAGCCACACACACACGTGCACCCACACACACAATCCGATTCTCCTTACTGAATCATACATTTCATATTCATAGCTTTTCTCCTTACGAGAGAGAGAGAGAGAGAGAGAGAGAGAGAGAGAGAGAGAGAGAGAGAGAGAGTCATAAAGTGAAATCATGTGAATTACTCTGATGCTCTAATGGAGGAAAGGGCCTCTTAATCTGAGATGAGAGGAAGAGGAGAGAAATGGAGGAAGAGAAACCAATGGAAGCATTTATTTAACTTTGCTTTAGATGTAGGAAGACAGTTGGAGCCCCAGGTAATAGAGGAACACAGCTAAGCTACTTCTCTGCTCCAGCCTGCAGGAAAACTGCTGAGAAAGGAGTTTCTCTGGATAGGAAGTCATTCATTATCAGAGATAACATCTTATATTTTATAGTCATCATCACATACAGGGGCCTATACAGGCTCTCCAGAATAAGATATTTTCTATTGTAAAATCTTATAATAGTATATTTGATAGTCATCTTTACATACTGTACAGGGGCCTATACAGGCTCTCCAGATAGGTCTAACACAGTCGGAGAAGACGTCATTAACGACACAACAGTACAGCTAAGTATACTGCAGAGACTGGCAGGACTAGGAAAGACCACTGAGGAGACTGAACTTCCGTCGTACTAACCCCAAGGTAAGCACACTAACCACAACCCCAAGGTAAGCACGCTAACCACAACCCCAAGGTAAGCACGCTAACCACAACCCCAAGGTAAGCACCCTAACCACAACCCCAAGGTAAGCACGCTAACGACAACCCCAAGGTAAGCACGCTAACGACAACCCCAAGGTAAGCACGCTAACCACAACCCCAAGGTAAGCACGCTAACCACAACCCCAAGGTAAGCACCCTAACCACAACCACAAGGTAAGCACCCTTACCACAACCCCAAGGTAAGCACCCTAACCACAACCCCAAGGTAAGCACCCTAACCACAACCCCAAGGTAAGCACCCTAACCACAACCCCAAGGTAAGCACCCTAACCACAATCCCAAGGTAAGCACGCTAACCACAATCCCAAGGTAAGCACGCTAACCACAACCCCAAGGTAAGCACGTTAACCACAACCCCAAGGTAAGCACCCTAACCACAACCCCAAGGTAAGCACCCTAACCACAACCCCAAGGTAAGCACCCTAACCACAACCACAAGGTAAGCACCCTTACTACATAAGGGACGCGGATGGCATTTGCCGTATGTTTGATGAGAAACTGCATATTGCAAATGTACGCTCCCTTACTAGACGTCCGAAATTGTTTCTAAAATAAGCCCGGCCTTGTCGAGCGTTGCCCTAGGGCCAAATCTTCCAGGAAGTCATCAAACGAACTTTCTCGGACTTTCGATGTCCGTTTAATAAAATAAATTCATTTTTTCATTTTTCCGCCCTTCATGTTAATCCCACCAGATGGCGAATGCCTTCATATTGCAAATGTACAAAACATACACCTAATTGACCTGGCTTTTTCCTAAACCGAAAAGAGTTCAAGACGAAACTTGGTGGGCATGGGTTTGGCATAATGTGCAGTTGGCCCGAAACAGAATGGCGTCAGGGACTCACGGTTTTTGAGATAAGGCCCATTTTCTGGGATTAAAGGTGAAAAATGGAAATAGAGCACTAATTTGACAGCTTTACGTCAAAGTACATGAACCTACGGTGTAAGGAAAAAAGAACCAGACATTTATCTCTTTTAATTTTTGATTAATTGTCAAATGTCCAATTCGTAATGTTGAGAAAAATATTTTTTCCCCAAAAAGTTATGGATCCAGTTGCTGCGTGTTCAGACGGATCCGTTAAAGTGGGTTTCGGAGCTCTCGTGATTTCTGTGATTTTCTGTGATTTTCTGAAATCACACACATGCACAGTCAATGGGGAATGACACAGTGAGGGGCTTACAGACAGACACTGCCTGCAATAGTTACTTTTGTTCGAACTATTAAAGAACCGTCAGACCTAGAGCTCTGAAACTTTAGAAACCCATTCTAGACCTTTAGTCGATCGCACGGTGAGCTACGGGCTCTAGAAGGTTTTCAGGCCGAGAAACAGCCTCGTACATTTGCAATATTTTCAATTCATTTTTACATCACGAAAATGACAAAATTTCTAAAAGTCCCAGAGACACAAGGCTAGGTGCATTAGAACCGCCTCGGCCCATAGAGACGGACCCTAACGTTTCTGTCCGATAGCTCATTCAAGGACCCGTAGCAACGCCCGGAACGTGGATTTTCAGCACCAATTAAGGTCGCTGCTCGGACTCCAAATGACCTATCGAGCCGAAACTTGAGATTCGGGGTCGCCTCAGCTAGGCCGACACATAATGTCGGAACTGGACCCGCAGCTAGAACGTAACTAGGTGTTTTACATTTTTACTATGATTTAAACAGAATTTTGAGCCTGCCCTGATATATGTGATTGTTGGCTTCTAAATGAGATGGGAAAAGTGGGTTTGGTGTCAGTTTTTATCAGTTTGGTGTCAGAATGATATCTAATTGATTGATTGACGCTGACTTGCTCGTTGACTTTTGTACATTTGCAATATGTTTGAATAGGGCTGAAACATCACCAAAATGACAGACTGAAATCAACACTAAAAAGGGCATCACCATAGTCTCTAGGCCGTGCCGGAGTTCAACGAGACGCCCCACTTGACTGTAGCTCGCTCTGACCTCATAGACCGTGCAAAAGTAGGCGCAAAATGAAGCCTGGCCCTAAATGTCAGCTGATTTTGGGTGACAGCGGCAGACCCGTTTGGGTTAGAAGCACAATTCAACTTCAGGAATGTTCCTAAGGTCCTCCCGATCTGAGCAAGCCTAACCGTGACTGTGTGGCATTAACCTTTAACAGTGAAAACAGGGTATTTACATCAAACCGTTTGCTATGAAATCTCTCCCCATAGGAATACATTGCCTGCTCCCTAAATTCAACCTGGTGCCTATGTGGGTTATGAATGTCTTATGAACCTGTCTTCGATAGCAATCCATCAGACCACTATGAGGTCTACCTGTGTTGATTCTAAGCTTCCTGGAGCAACCGGAAGTGGTAAAAATCACCCTAAAGGTGTTTTGATATACCCAACCTGCTGTTTGTGAAAAACAGACAATTCAACCCTGTGTAAATCAGTCAGTTCTTAACCTAAAGACTTAAAACTCAGGATTCTGTTAAAGCATACCCCATTGAGGATATGTGTTCACTTACAGCTTCCTGTGCCAACCGGAAGTGCTTTAAAATGGGGTCATAGGTGCTGTTTCGAAGGGTTAAAAAGGTCACATCTTTCCAAAACTTCATATGTGTGATTAGGCAACCCCAATGAACTGTAAATGAGTCATTTCTCCCATCAGATTGACAAGAAAACCCTCAAACACACACACAAACACAGATATGGGATGGAGTGACACAGTGTGGGGCTTAAAGACACACAGAGCCTGCAATGGCATCACCATAGTCTCTAGGCCTTCCTGAGTTCAACGAGATGCCCCGCTTGACCGTAGCTCACTCGGTCTGACCGCAGCAACCGTTCCAAAAAGTAGGCCGAAAATGAAGCCTGGCCCTAAATTTCAGCTGCTTTTGAGTGACAGCGGCAGAACCGTTTGGGTTAGAAGCACGATTCGACTTCTGGAACGTTCCATAGGACCTCCCGATTTGTGCAAGCCTAACCGTGGCCCTGTGGCATTAACCCTTAACAGTGAAAACAGGGTATTTACATCAAACCGTTTGCTATGACATCTCTCCCCATAGGAATACATTGCCTGCTCCCCTAAATTCAACCTGGTGCCTATGTGGGTTATGAATGCCTTATGAACCTGTCTTTTATGGCAATCCATCAGACCACTATGAGGTCTACCTGTGTTGATTCTAAGCTTCCTGGAGCAACCGGAAGTGGTGAAATTCACCCTAAAGGTGTTTTACAGTACCCAACCTGCTGTTGGTGAGAAACAGACTTTCAAACCTGTGTGAATCAGTCAGTTCTTAACTTACAGACTTAAAACTCTGGATTCTGTTAAAGCCTACCCCAATGAGTATATGTGTGTACCTACAGCTTCCTGTGACAACCGGAAGTGCTTTCAATAGGGGTCATAGGTGCTGTTTCGAAGGGTTAAAAAGGTCACATCTTTCCAAAACTTAACATGTGTGATTAGGCAACCCCAATGAACTGTAAATCAGTCATTTCTCCCATCAGAATCCCTTGAAAAACTCACACATGCACACAGTCCATGGGGATTGACATAGTGTGGGGCTTACAAACACACACTGCCTGCAATAGTTACTTTCGTTCGAACTATTAAAGAACCGTCAGACCTAGAGCTCTGAAACTTTAGAACCCTTTTCTAGAGCTTATGTCGATAGTGCACGGTGAGCTACGGGGCTCTAGAAGGTTCACAGGCCGAGAAACAGCCTTGTACATTTGCAATATTTTCAATTCATTTTTACATCACGAAAATGACAAAATTTCTAAAAGTCACAGAGACACAAGGCTAGGTGCATTAGAACCGCCTCGGCCCATAGAGACGGACCCTAACGTTTCTGTCCGATAGCTCATTCAAGGACCCCATAGCAACGCCCGAAAACGTGGATTTTCAGCACCAATTAAGGTCGCTGCTCGGGCTCCGAATGACCTATCGAGCGAGCTTCGGGATTTGGGGTCGCCTCAGATAGGCCGACACATAACGTCGGAACTGGACCCGCAACTAGAACGTAACTAGGTGTTTTACATTTTCATTATAGTGACTTTATGGCAGACTTTTGTCCATTTGCAATAAGTTAAAACCGTCAAGCCCGGCCATCCTGAGATCAACGGGCAGTCAATTGGGCTTTCCTGCAGTATTTTAGAGCTTGTCACATTCGTGATGTTAAAAGCCCATTGAAACATATTGCAAATGTACTGTACATTTGCAATATGTTTCACTGTACATTTGCAATATGTTTCAATGGGCTTTTTGACATGTTGAAATCAACACCAACGAGCTATGGACAGGTAGCACTATCAATCCTGGCCATCCTGAGATCAACGGGCAGCCAATTGGCCATTCCTGCAGTATTTTAGAGCTTGTCATATTCGTGATGTTAACAGCCCATTGAAACATATTGCAAATGTACTGTACATTTGCAATATGTTTCACTGTACATTTGCAATATGTTTCAATGGGCTTTTTTTGACATGTTGAAATCAACACCAACGAGCTATGGACAGGTAGCACTATCAATCCTGGCCATCCTGAGATCAACGGGCAGTCAATTGGCCATTCCTGCAGTATTTTAGAGCTTGTCATATTCGTGATGTTAACAGCCCATTGAAACATATTGCAAATGTACTGTACATTTGCAATATGTTTCACTGTACATTTGCAATATGTTTCAATGGGCTTTTTGACATGTTGAAATCAACACCAACGAGCTATGGACAGGTAGCACTATCAATACTGGCCATCCTGAGATCAACGGGCAGTCAATTGGCCATTCCTGAAGTATTTTAGAGCTTGTCATATTCGTGATGTTAACAGCCCATTGAAACATATTGCAAATGTACTGTACATTTGCAATATGTTTCACTGTACATTTGCAATATGTTTCAATGGGCTTTTTGACATGTTGAAATCAACACCAACGAGCTATGGACAGGTACCACTATCAATACTGGCCATCCTGAGATCAACGGGCAGTCAATTGGCCATTCCTGAAGTATTTTAGAGCTTGTCATATTCGTGATGTTAACAGCCCATTGAAACATATTGCAAATGTACTGTACATTTGCAATATGTTTCACTGTACATTTGCAATATGTTTCAATGGGCTTTTTTGACATGTTGAAATCAACACCAACGAGCTATGGACAGGTACCACTATCAATACTGGCCATCCTGAGATCAACGGGCAGTCAATTGGCCATTCCTGAAGTATTTTAGAGCTTGTCATATTCGTGATGTTAACAGCCCATTGAAACATATTGCAAATGTACTGTACATTTGCAATATGTTTCACTGTACATTTGCAATATGTTTCAATGGGCTTTTTTTGACATGTTGAAATCAACACCAACGAGCTATGGACAGGTACCACTATCAATCCTGGCCATCCTGAGATCAACGGGCAGTCAATTGGCCATTCCTGCAGTATTTTAGAGCTTGTCATATTCGTGATGTTAACAGCCCATTGAAACATATTGCAAATGTACTGTACATTTGCAATATGTTTCACTGTACATTTGCAATATGTTTCAATGGGCTTTTTTTTGACATGTTGAAATCAACACCAACGAGCTATGGACAGGTACCGCTATCAATCCTGGCCATCCTGAGCTCAATGGGCAGTCAATTGGGCATTCCTGAAGTATTTTAGAGCTTATCATATTCGTGATGTTAACAGCCCATTGAAACATATTGCAAATGTACTGTACATTTGCAATATGTTTCACTGTACATTTGCAATATGTTTCAATGGGCTTTTTTTTTACATGTTGAAATCAACACCAACGAGCTATGGACAAGTACCACTATCAATACTGGCCATCCTGAGATCAACGGGCAGTCAATTGGCCATTCCTGAAGTATTTTAGAGCTTATCATATTCGTGATGTTAACAGCCCATTGAAACATATTGCAAATGTACTGTACATTTGCAATATGTTTCACTGTACATTTGCAATATGTTTCAATGGGCTTTTTACATGTTGAAATCAACACCAACGAGCTATGGACAGGTAGCACTATCAATACTGGCCATCCTGAGATCAACGGGCAGTCAATTGGCCATTCCTGAAGTATTTTAGAGCTTATCATATTCGTGATGTTAACAGCCCATTGAAACATATTGCAAATGTACTGTACATTTGCAATATGTTTCACTGTACATTTGCAATATGTTTCAATGGGCTTTTTTGACATGTTGAAATCAACACCAACGAGCTATGGACAGGTACCACTATCAATACTGGCCATCCTGAGATCAACGGGCAGTCAATTGGCCATTCCTGAAGTATTTTAGAGCTTATCATATTCGTGATGTTAACAGCCCATTGAAACATATTGCAAATGTACTGTACATTTGCAATATGTTTCACTGTACATTTGCAATATGTTTCAATGGGCTTTTTTTGACATGTTGAAATCAACACCAACGAGCTATGGACAGGTACCACTATCAATCCTGGCCATCCTGAGATCAACGGGCAGTCAATTGGCCATTCCTGCAGTATTTTAGAGCTTGTCATATTCGTGATGTTAACAGCCCATTGAAACATATTGCAAATGTACTGTACATTTGCAATATGTTTCACTGTACATTTGCAATATGTTTCAATGGGCTTTTTTTTGACATGTTGAAATCAACACCAATGAGCTATGGACAGGTACCGCTATCAATCCTGGCCATCCTGAGATCAATGGGCAGTCAATTGGGCATTCCTGAAGTATTTTAGAGCTTGTCATATTCGTGATGTTAACAGCCCATTGAAACATATTGCAAATGTACTGTACATTTGCAATATGTTTCACTGTACATTTGCAATATGTTTCAATGGGCTTTTTTGACATGTTGAAATCAACACCAACGAGCTATGGACAGGTACCACTATCAATACTGGCCATCCTGAGATCAACGGGCAGTCAATTGGCCATTCCTGAAGTATTTTAGAGCTTGTCATATTCGTGATGTTAACAGCCCATTGAAACATATTGCAAATGTACTGTACATTTGCAATATGTTTCACTGTACATTTGCAATATGTTTCAATGGGCTTTTTTGACATGTTGAAATCAACACCAACGAGCTATGGACAGGTACCACTATCAATACTGGCCATCCTGAGATCAACGGGCAGTCAATTGGCCATTCCTGAAGTATTTTAGAGCTTGTCATATTCGTGATGTTAACAGCCCATTGAAACATATTGCAAATGTACTGTACATTTGCAATATGTTTCACTGTACATTTGCAATATGTTTCAATGGGCTTTTGACATGTTGAAATCAACACCAACGAGCTATGGACAGGTACCACTATCAATCCTGGCCATCCTGAGATCAACGGGCAGTCAATTGGCCATTCCTGCAGTATTTTAGAGCTTGTCATATTCGTGATGTTAACAGCCCATTGAAACATATTGCAAATGTACTGTACATTTGCAATATGTTTCACTGTACATTTGCAATATGTTTCAATGGGCTTTTTTGACATGTTGAAATCAACACCAACGAGCTATGGACAGGTACCGCTATCAATCCTGGCCATCCTGAGCTCAATGGGCAGTCAATTGGGCATTCCTGAAGTATTTTAGAGCTTATCATATTCGTGATGTTAACAGCCCATTGAAACATATTGCAAATGTACTGTACATTTGCAATATGTTTCACTGTACATTTGCAATATGTTTCAATGGGCTTTTTTACATGTTGAAATCAACACCAACGAGCTATGGACAAGTACCACTATCAATACTGGCCATCCTGAGATCAACGGGCAGTCAATTGGCCATTCCTGAAGTATTTTAGAGCTTATCATATTCGTGATGTTAACAGCCCATTGAAACATATTGCAAATGTACTGTACATTTGCAATATGTTTCACTGTACATTTGCAATATGTTTCAATGGGCTTTTTTTTTTACATGTTGAAATCAACACCAACGAGCTATGGACAGGTAGCACTATCAATACTGGCCATCCTGAGATCAACGGGCAGTCAATTGGCCATTCCTGAAGTATTTTAGAGCTTATCATATTCGTGATGTTAACAGCCCATTGAAACATATTGCAAATGTACTGTACATTTGCAATATGTTTCACTGTACATTTGCAATATGTTTCAATGGGCTTTTTTTTGACATGTTGAAATCAACACCAACGAGCTATGGACAGGTACCACTATCAATACTGGCCATCCTGAGATCAACGGGCAGTCAATTGGCCATTCCTGAAGTATTTTAGAGCTTATCATATTCGTGATGTTAACAGCCCATTGAAACATATTGCAAATGTACTGTACATTTGCAATATGTTTCACTGTACATTTGCAATATGTTTCAATGGGCTTTTGACATGTTGAAATCAACACCAACGAGCTATGGACAGGTACCACTATCAATCCTGGCCATCCTGAGATCAACGGGCAGTCAATTGGCCATTCCTGCAGTATTTTAGAGCTTGTCATATTCGTGATGTTAACAGCCCATTGAAACATATTGCAAATGTACTGTACATTTGCAATATGTTTCACTGTACATTTGCAATATGTTTCAATGGGCTTTTTTTTGACATGTTGAAATCAACACCAATGAGCTATGGACAGGTACCGCTATCAATCCTGGCCATCCTGAGATCAATGGGCAGTCAATTGGGCATTCCTGAAGTATTTTAGAGCTTGTCATATTCGTGATGTTAACAGCCCATTGAAACATATTGCAAATGTACTGTACATTTGCAATATGTTTCACTGTACATTTGCAATATGTTTCAATGGGCTTTTTTTTGACATGTTGAAATCAACACCAACGAGCTATGGACAGGTACCGCTATCAATCCTGGCCATCCTGAGATCAATGGGCAGTCAATTGGGCATTTCTGCAGTATTTCGGAGCCTGTCAAATTTGTGAGGGTAAATGCCCATTGTAAGACATTGCAAATTGACAACCGTGTACCTGGTAATTGAAACGGGTAACCATGAGCATATTTTAAATATTAATGTCTTTAAGAGGGTGCAAGGTATCCCTGGCTGGTTAGGAAGCACCCCAACCTGTGGCCATCCCAATGGGGGCACCCCTTGTCATTTTGGACGTTTTTCCAAAAATAGACCCTATAGGACGATTGAGGGCTTAACATAGTGATATATATCATTTTGTCAGTTTAAATGCCATTTGGACATTGCTCACTGACTTTTGGGTTCGGAAGCCAACTTCCTATGACGATATATGAAAATGGCTTTGACATTGACTTTTGAATTCCTATGGTAACATATTGCAAATGGACAAAACATATTGCAAATGGACATTGACTTTTGACTTCCTATGGTAACATATTGCAAATGGACAAAACATAGGCCTTATGGACAAAAATTTTGTATAAAAATTTATAAAACTATATTAATAAAATTAGACAAGGGTATGTTTATACACATCTTATATACGTGTTATTATCAAAAATATCGTTAGAATCGCTAAAACGCCCAGAAAGCACTTTTTATGGGGCGTAGGTATTTTGATATTTTTTTGAAATGTCCAAATTTGACCCTTGGGTCTTGTCTTCATGTACATTTGCAATATGTTTTGCCCGTTGGGAACGCTCGCCACCTATAGTAATTTTGAGTTATTACACTTGGCATTTGCCATATGCCGTTTGCCATAAGAAATGATTGAAATGGCGTACATTTGGGCACTCTTTTCCATCGTGTGTATGTTTGTTCCAATGGCAATATGTTGCCATTCATTTTTGTCCATTTCATGGGGGTATTCCCTTCCCTAGTCATGATTGAGGTAACGTATTTAAAAGTCTTGCAGACCTCTCAGTATAAAAGTCACCTTACATCTTACTGTCTTTGGCAGGCATTAAATCATGAACATTCTATCATAATGAAAAAGTATAAACATAGAAATACGTCAGTCTGCATGACATGGCAGCAGCCTGGTCCAAATAAAAACATTATCTTCTCTTTTCTACACCAAAAAACAACATTTATTTAGAATATCTCAATCTAGCAAGCCAGGCAACTAAAAGCAACTTTGTCTAGACAATGTTTTGGTTTGATGCTAACGTTAGCTTGTTAACTATCTAGCTGGCTAGCCAGCTGCCCAGCTCATATAATTACCACAACATATCTGACAGCGTTTTTAGTTTAACTGTAGCCAACTCTTTATTCACTATAACAGGAAAATTAACACATTACAAGGTAATTATTTACAAATTATTTACAAGTATTGTAAATAAGCTCCCCACTTATTGCTGTGAATGTGAAGAAATGAAAGCAGTGCATTTCTGTCTTCAGAGCTTGCGCTCATTTCAGGTTACCATGACAACGATCGCAACAACAGGGTCAACGTTGATTGTGTCTTGCTCAGTTGCTCAAGCAATGCTGACAAGAATGTAGTAAAAATGTGGCTGTTTGAAAGGGAACCACATAAACATTGCCCAATCTTTTTTTCAGGTAACATACCGCAAATCCTATGCGAATTAGGAAATAGTCTCTAGTTCCCAGAACGGTTCCTTTTAAAGTTACAGGAACGTTTCCTAAATGTTTTTAGAAACGTCCATTGACTATGACAGGACGGTGTGTCTGTGTGTCTGTGTGCTTCTCCTATAGTGAGTAAGGAGCCTGTGGATAGGGTCTCCTGTCTGAATAGAATAACTAGAGATCCCATGCTGGGAGAGAACTAAAAGCTGAGTTGTTCCAGAGGTCAAACTGTTACTTTACTTTACAATAACCATCTACCTTTCCTTCTCTTTGTCCTCCCTCTTATTCTCCCCCTCTCTCTGCCTGTTCTACACTACATCTAAAAACTATCCAGAGTTTGTAAGTTTACCTTTCCACAAAGGAGATCTATCTGAAGAGAACAGTGGTTGTGTGTGTAGCTCTGTTTGGGGAGGAGGATGATGCAGTATTCATATCAGTAAAACCACAGAGACACCACCGGCTAACTTTCTCACCCGCAAAATGGAACAAAAAAAAACATAAATGAAAGTAAAACATGAATCATTCTTTATCTGGACTTCAGTTGGAAGTTGTTCTTATCGCTACCCTCAACCTCACCTGTTTCTTTCTACCTCTAGTGTTGTATGACTTCTGATAAAGTAACACTTTAACTTTTTATCCTTCCGCCACAAATGACTTAATGGTCCGTCTCCAAACATTCAGCGTCTCTAGTTGAAGCGCTGGACCGTCTTTTCTGTTAGCCTTTATGCCTATTGAATAATTCAGCTGGGTCTATATATAGGGCCTGGATGGAGAGAGCTGTATTCTTAGCTGGCTGCCTGGATTTATGCTCAGGGTTTATATAAGGCTTTATATATAAGCAGCTTTAATGGCAGCTAGCTCTGCTTCCTTCTAATTGTTTTAATTTGTTTCTCATCCAGAGCGATTTACAGGGTTAAGTGCCTTGCTCAAGGGTACATAAACAGATTTTTTTACCTCGTCGGCTCAGGGATTCAAACCAGCAATCATTTGGTTACCTGCCCAACACATGCCGCCTGATGAGAGAGAGATAGAGGGGCAGGTCACAGCACAGGTCAGATGTCGCTATCACTGGGGGCTACGTAGATACACCCACCCACACTGGCACAAAGACCCACACTGGCACAAACACCCACACTGGCACAAACACCCACAACGGCATAAAGAGCGTTGACCCAGTAACCAAAAGGTCGCTGGTTTGAATCCCAGAGCCGACTACAGTAGGTTGAAAATCTGTAGATGTGCCCTTGAGCAAGACCCTTAACCATAATTGTTCCTGTAAGTCGTTTAGGATAAGAGTGTCTGCTAAATGACGTACATGTATTGGCACACACACAGTTAGAGTTTGATTTGTGGTTATATAATGAAGAAAGCAGGACAATACTGATTACAACATTTTAGATCACACCGAACCACCTTTGCTATATTAACAGGAACTTGTAGCAACTTGTAGACTGTGGGATCTATCGCCATGGTAGTGTAGCCAGCCTGTAGTGCGCTGCAGTTCCCTATCGAGAGGTAATGGTTGCTGCGGTGACAACCACAATTACGCCCCGGCACAAAGGGACAGGAGGGTCTCTTTCATAGTAATTACTCTGCCTTAGCAAGCAACCAGGCAGGCAGAACTGTACAACACACACACACACACACACACACACACACACACACACACACACACACACACACACACACACACACACACACACACACACACTGAGAGGAGAGAGACTACTGAGCCATCAGTGGTAATGATACAGTAGTTTACTACCATATTATAACTCTCAGTTCAGTCCTTTACAGAGCCACTGGAGTCACTCAGATCTACTGTCGTTCTACTGTAGTTAGTGTTGTTACTCTTCTATGGAACTCGTAGTGAGACTGAACTCCTGACTGCTATCAGATGATTGAATGGCCAGGTTGTTATGACATCCCATACTGAGCTCTCTATGTGCATGGTATTGTAAGTGCAGGTTGAAGTTTAATGTCATGAGTCTTGTTCTGGAGGCAGAACTGAGTGATTTCCCCTTAGATAGGCCAGCTGCAAAGTCAAAATTTGTTATTGTAAAAATTCATGAAAACGTTGGTATTCATTTCTGGTTAGGGTTAGGCATTAGGGTTAGCAGTGTGGTTAAGGTTAGGGTTAAGATTAGTTTGTGGCTGTGCGAGCTAGTGACCACTTTACTGAGCTGCCTCCAGAACAAGACGCATGACGAAAAACACTAACCTGCATTGTAAGTAGGAGGTGAAAATACTGACAGTCATTTCAGGCAGGAGTGATTATAATCAGAACTTGTGGAGGCATGTATTCTAGGTCATAACGTGTGTGTGTGTGTGTGTGTGTGAGACAGGTCATCTGAGTCATAACACCAGCCTTAGTCCACAGCGTGACATAACAACAAACCAGTCAAGATGAAACCTGCTGGATTAAGGTCCTGAAGTCTCACCAAGGATGCCGCTGTTCCTATATTTCATGTTCAGTAAACAGCACAGACTCACACAGTGTGTGTTAGTCTCACTGATCTATGGGCTCTGAGGGCGCAACACATGCAACTCTTCTGTTAACCATGTGGTGTGAGTGTATTTAACCATCTGGTCCAGCCCTGTGTGTATCAGTACTGAGTGTGTTGAGTCTGAACAGTAGATGGGAAAGGACAGCTAGTCAGCATGAGGACGGGTTAAATCTCCATATCCCCTCCTCTAGGATCTTAATAACTCACCTCAGCATCTCTTTCTTTAACTCCTGTCTCTCTCTCTCTCTCTCTCTCTCTCTCTCTCTCTCTCTCTCTCTCTCTCTCTCTCTCTCTCTCTCTCTCTCTCTTCATCTCTCTCTCTCTCTGTCAGGGACCTTGCAGGGTGTAGAGCAGGTTAATACATGTCAGTAAGGTAGACTTTGTATCGATCTCACAGACATCAATCAGGCGGCAGAACTGGATTGTGATTAATGTCAACTCAAGGACCACGGAGTGTGTGTGTGTGTGTGTGTTAAGGCAGAGTATTTACACCCAGTTATTCTACTGGCTATATGTTATTATACTGGGTATATGTTATTATACTGGCTATACGTTATTCTACTGGCTAAATGTTACTATACTGGCTATATGTTATATGTTTGTGTCATAGGGTTTTCTGTACTGTGTTTATTAACGGACATGACAGTCTAAAACTACAGGAATAATTACTACAGTGGATCTACAGTATAATAACATATAGCCAGTAGAATAACATATAGCCAGTAGAATGACATATAGCCAGTAGAATAACATATAGCCAGTATGATAACATATAGCCAGTAGAATAGCATATAGCCAGTATGATAACATATAGCCAGTAGAATAGCATATAGCCAGTATGATAATATATAGCCAGTAGAATAACATGTAGCCAGTATGATAACATATAGCCAGTAGAATAATATATAGCCAGTATGATAACATATTGCCAGTAGAATAACATAGAAGAACAACAAACATAAATACTGGGTGATTTTTCAGTCAAGTCCTAGTGAGTGCAGAAGCCATAGCCTCCAGCTACAGTCCAGTCAGGAAAGGGAAGGCTAACTGAACTCTACTGCTGTGACAGTAACACAGAAGGGTAGCTCTGATCCCACATTTCTCCTAATCAAATGAGCCTTGCTCTGTCTCCCTCGCCGTCTCTTTCTCTGTCTCCCTTGCCCTCTCTTTCTCTGTCTCCCTTGCCCTCTCTTTCTCTGTCTCCCTCGCCCTCTCTTTCTCTGTCTCCCTTGCCCTCTCTTTCTCTGTCTCCCTCGCCGTCTCTTTCTCTGTCTCCCTCGCCCTCTCTTTCTCTGTCTCCCTCGCCCTCTCTTTCTCCGTCTCACGCGCCCTCTCTTTCTCTCTCTCGTGGTCTCTCTCTCTTTCTCTCGGTCCCTCTTGTTCCCTCTATTGGTTTGCTCCCTTTCTTTCTCTCTCTCTGTTGGCCTTTCACTCTAATTTTTATGTAAAACCAAAAACTAGCTTTTAGAGTTCTTCTGTGGGTTATCAGTAAGTTGTGGTTTGTGTGTGTGTGTATTTCTGTGAGAGTGTGTGTCTCTCTGTGTGTGGAGATGGTAGTATGTGTGTAAATGGTGGTGTGTGTATTTGATAGCGTGTGTGTGTGTGTATAGTTGGTAGTGCGTAATAATGAGTCTTGCCACGGTGGCAGAGAGAAGGCCCGTTCCCTGATCACATGTGACAGACTGACTAGGCTCTTCATGGAACTACTAATGGAACTACTGCCCTAGCTAATTGGGTTATGTGTGTGTGTGTTTATTTCTCTATCTAGCTAGTTGTAATTGCTGTATTCCTGGTGATATTTCTCTATCTAGCTAGTTGATATTTCTGTATTCCTGATGATATTTCTCTATCTAGATAGTTAATATTGCTGTATTCCTGATGATATTTCTCTATCTAGCTAGTTGATATTTCTGTATACCTGGTGATATTTCTCTATCTAGCTAGTTGATATTTCTGTATTCCTGATGATATTTCTCTATCTAGATAGTTAATATTGCTGTATTCCTGATGATATTTCTCTATCTAGCTAGTTGATATTTCTGTATACCTGATGATATTTCTCTATCTAGCTAGTTGATATTTCTGTATTCCTGATGATATTTCTCTATCTAGATAGTTAATATTGCTGTATTCCTGATGATATTTCTCTATCTAGCTAGTTGTAATTGCTGTATTCCTGGTGATATTTCTCTATCTAGCTAGTTGATATTTCTGTATTCCTGATGATATTTCTCTATCTAGATAGTTAATATTGCTGTATTCCTGATGATATTTCTCTATCTAGCTAGTTGATATTTCTGTATACCTGATGATATTTCTCTATCTAGCTAGTTGATATTTCTGTATTCCTGATGATATTTCTCTATCTAGATAGTTAATATTGCTGTATTCCTGATGATATTTCTCTATCTAGCTAGTTGATATTTCTGTATTCCTGATGATATTTCTCTATCTAGATAGTTAATATTGCTGTATTCCTGATGATATTTCTCTATCTAGCTAGTTGTTATTGCTGTATACCTGATGATATTTCTCTATCTAGCTAGTTGTTATTGCTGTATTCCTGGTGATATTTCTCTATCTAGCTTGTTGATATTGCTGTATTCCTGATGATATTTCTCTATCTAGCTAGTTGATATTGCTGTATTCCTGATGATATTTCTCTATCTAGCTAGCTGATATTCCTGTATTCCTGATGATATTTCTCTATCTAGCTAGTTGATATTGCTGTATTCCTGATGATATTTCTATATCTAGCTAGTTGATATTGCTGTATTCTTGATGATATTTCTCTATCTAGCTAGTTGTTATTGCTGTATTCCTGATGATATTTCTCTATCTAGCTAGTTGATATTGCTGTATTCCTGATGATATTTATCTATCTAGCTAGTTGATATTGCTGTATTCCTGGTGATATTTCTCTATCTAGCTAGTTGATATCTCTGTATTCCTGATGATATTTCTCTATCTAGATAGTTAATATTGCTGTATTCCTGATGATATTTCTCTATCTAGCTAGTTGATATTTCTGTATTCCTGATGATATTTCTCTATCTAGATAGTTAATATTGCTGTATTCCTGATGATATTTCTCTATCTAGCTAGTTGTTATTGCTGTATACCTGATGATATTTCTCTATCTAGCTAGTTGTTATTGCTGTATTCCTGGTGATATTTCTCTATCTAGCTTGTTGATATTGCTGTATTCCTGATGATATTTCTCTATCTAGCTAGTTGATATTGCTGTATTCCTGATGATATTTCTCTATCTAGCTAGCTGATATTCCTGTATTCCTGATGATATTTCTCTATCTAGCTAGTTGATATTGCTGTATTCCTGATGATATTTCTATATCTAGCTAGTTGATATTGCTGTATTCTTGATGATATTTCTCTATCTAGCTAGTTGTTATTGCTGTATTCCTGATGATATTTCTCTATCTAGCTAGTTGATATTGCTGTATTCCTGATGATATTTATCTATCTAGCTAGTTGATATTGCTGTATTCCTGGTGATATTTCTCTATCTAGCTAGTTGATATCTCTGTATTCCTGATGATATTTCTCTATCTAGCTAGCTGATATTCCTGTATTCCTGATGATATTTCTCTATCTAGCTAGTTGATATTGCTGTATTCCTGATGATATTTCTATATCTAGCTAGTTGATATTGCTGTATTCTTGATGATATTTCTCTATCTAGCTAGTTGTAATTGCTGTATACCTGATGATATTTCTCTATCTAGCTAGCTGATATTGCTGTATTCCTGATGATATTTATCTATCTAGCTAGTTGTTATTGCTGTATACCTGATGATATTTCTCTATCTAGCTAGTTGATATTGCTGTATTCCTGATGATATTTATCTATCTAGCTAGTTGTTATTGCTGTATACCTGATGATATTTCTCTATCTAGCTAGTTGGTATTGCTGTATTCCTGATGATATTTCTCTATCTAGCTAGCTGATATTGCTGTATTCTTGATGATATTTCTCTATCTAGCTAGTTGAAATTCCGTGAACCTAATAGGCCTTCCTGGAGGCACTGTGAACTCCTGGGAGAAACTCCAGCATGTCTCTCAAGTCCCTTTCAACAGTTCGAGACATAAACCATGTGCGTCCCAAATGGCACCCTATTCTATATACAGTGCACTACTTTTGACCAGAGCCCTGCGGGCCCTGCTCAAAACTATTGCACTATATAGGGGATAGGGTACCATTTGGGAAGCAGACCATCTCTATACCTACAGAAGGGCCACAAAGAGCCTGGTCACATGACAGGGGTGGCCAACCGTTCCCAGGCTAATGAAGGGATTAAACGTACTTTTAGACGGAATACAAACCCCCGGAAACCCCCAGACCTTCAGCTGCTGGGGAGATAAGTAGGATGGAAGTGATAAATGAGGATCTGTTTGCTGGAGCTAGTAGGAGAAAATAGGCCAGAGACGCATAGGTTGCATCCCAATTGGCCCCCTATTCCCTATATAGCACACTTCTTTTGACCAGGGCCCATGGAATAAGGTGCCATTTGGGATGCTGCCACAGACAGAGACATGCCTAGAGATTCAGAGAGACTCAGAGAGAGAGGGAGTCTGTCTGTGTGATCCTATCCTCTCTACAGCTCAAAGTTCTAGCTTCGCCCTGCAGAGCTATAGATACAGATTTAGCTCAACTAGGTTTGAGATTTAGAGTTTGAATGGGCGCCATTTTGGCAAAGAGAGTTCCAAGGTAATTAGGCTACATCCCACTGAGAATGCAAATCAGAACGTTATTGTCATGGAAAGCTCATTGCCAACAGTTTGCCAAACACTGTACAGTAGTCCAGTACTCTTCTAGCCTAGCACTGCTATGTTTGTGTGATCTAAGAAGAAAGCTAACGTGCTAGCAGGCTAACAGGCTAGTGGTGATGTTGCTAGCAAGGTACTAGTCATTTTGCTAGCAGTAGGTAGAGTCTGTGTATGATATCTGAGTGGAGGCTAATGTGCTAGCGGCTGTGATACTAGCAACAGGGAGTTTTTTTCAGTCTTTTAGAAGCAGAGTTCTGTGAAAGATGAGGAAGATGTCGACCCGGGTACTCACCCCTCTCACCTTCGACGCAGACTGATGCTCTCACATGACCTGGAAGGAAATGAACAACAAATATTTAGCTACAGGGGTGTTTCTATAACAACGGTTAGCTACACAACCACCAAGGGTGTTTCTATAACAACGGTTAGCTACACAACCACCAAGGGTGTTTCTATAACAACGGGCTGTTTTTCTAAAAGGCTCAAGGGCACGACTCTGACCTCTCACAGGGCTCCACAGCAGCCAGTTTGAAAATAAACAAAGTTATATTCTTTAAGTTATATTATTCAGCTTGTGATAGCTGCAACCTTTCAACACTACATATATTTGTCAGGTTCACGGTTCTCTTTCTGAATGGACAGTGTGAAAAGAGATGTCATGAAAAATCACAAACTTTTTTGTGATTTTCTTTGTGAATCACAAAGATTTCCCCCCCATTTTAACCCTTGATTTATCCATTTGATTTGCCCCGCCAACAATAACACACATCTGTTGTATTGTGGCCCTCACAAGTCAAACTGTGGCCTGCTAAAAATCAAGTCAATGCCCTTTTCTATTAAGACCAGGAGTCCTGAGGCCTCAGAGTATAGACTCAGTAATGGTCCATCAGTCTTTGTGGGACCTGTTCGCTTCTATTCAGCCCCCCTTTAATCCTAAACCTACACCCTAACCCTTAAGGCGTCCACATGCATCCCAGCCCAAATCGTTTGGAAGAGTCGTGCATATATTATGACGCCATTTTGTGATGTTTTTGTTTGTTTTAAACTTAGGCAAGCCAAAGTCGGTTTCCAAAGTCTACTCTACGCCCATTCGTCGGTGATTGGTTAACAGTAGAGATTCTTCAGTAAAGTCTTTGTTGTCATTCAACGACAGATGACACGTTTGCACCAAACATCTTAGTTAGATGTAAAATTGCAAGACTAAGATCTCGAGTTATCTTACTGTTTTGAGGAAGTGGCTACGGTGTCTCAAATTTGACAAACAGTACTTACTACTGCCACTTTTTTCTCGTTTTTCAAGCGAAGGTCTTTTAAGAGAGTATGCAAGCACAATCGTTCGGTTGGCCTAGCCAACTTCGACTAGCCGCCAGCCAAACTGAAGCATGTTGACGCCTTTAGCCCCCTCAATCCCCTGTTGTATTGGAGGCTGGAGGCCAGTCTCACTGTTTTGAATTATCCATTTGGTCTGACACTGGTCTGACGGAAGTTCTAAAGCCTGTCAGATCCCTCACCAAACAAACTGCTTGAAAGAGGTTTGTTTGGTGAGGGATCTGACAGGCTTTAGAACTTCCGTCAGACCAGTGTTACTGCTGGCTGGAGCAATAACTAGTTTGGTGAAGGAGCCTGTCAGATCCCTTACCAAACTGTCAGATCCCTCACCTGTACTGGCTAAATTGTCCAATATAATTGTCCCAATACAATACAATTTCCATCCTAATCCTTTAGCCACAGTAAGGCAGTGGTGACGTGTTAGTCTTGACGCATACAAATCCAATGCCCAGGGGTTGATACACACCAGCCCCAATTATATGTAGTGTAAAATCATAATAATTCTTTACTTAACTTGAAAGTGCCTTACTCTTAGACTGAACCTTCTTGCAGTAGGCAGATCTTGGATATTGGCCTTTCCATAATGTTGGTACTTGTCTTCAGGTGTACTGCACGTACTAACCCCCTGGAGTCAGGCTTGGTCTCAATAACTTTTCCAAGTATCCATGCACTTCGTGGTGCCGTGGGGTCCACCACCAGGACCACATCTCTCCTTCACGGAAGCAGCGTTTCACCTTGCCCCACTTTTGTATTTCCTGTAAGACTGGCATGATACTTCCAAAATTAATCGGCCATGTACTGGACTTGCTTCCAACGTCGTCTGATGTACAGATCTGTTTTTTCGACATTAACAGTGAAATGTTATTTGGGGTGAGGGCTTCTAGATCCAGGGGGTCATTGGTTACCATGGTGATTGGGCAGCTGTTTAGAATGGCCTCTACTTCACACAGCATGGTGTGCAATCCCGCCTCATCTAGGGTCTGTTGTTTCAGGACAGAATGGAGCACCTGGCCAATCATCCCAATGATCCTTTCCCAGACTCCTCCGTGGTGGGACGCCCCAGGGGGGATTGAAACTCTATTGTATTTCTTCCTGAGGTAGAGGATCTTGGATCTTGCCTTGGTTTAAAGCAGATAGAGCTTCTCTAAGTTCTTTCTCAGAACCAATGAAGTTAGTTCCATTATCAGATCTTACATGTTTTTTTTTTGTTTGTTTTTTTACATTTCCTCTTCCCTTTCTGATTTCTAGAGGACGAAAGCAATCCACACCTAACGTTGGTAAATGGTGGGATGTCTGGCATGATCCTTTCAAGTGGCAGATCTGCCATCTTCTGCTCAGCAATCTTGCCTCGTTGTCTTCTGCACACAACACACTCTGAGATGATCATAGGGCTCTGGTCAAAAGTAGCTCACTGTGTAGGGTATAGGGTGCCATTTGGGACTCAACTTAACACTAATGTCAGGGTGATGACAGAGAGGTGTGGTGGATGCTCGATCCTCAGTCTAACATCTCTGGAGTATGGAAGGAAAGGTTGTCTGAAATGTTCTTAGTGAAGGTAGGAAATTAGGAAATTCCGGTGTAGAAAAGAAAATGTACCTGCTAAACTTTTTTATATATTTTTTTAGGTCTCAACAAAATGTCATGAAATGTCGATGATAAATTAAAAACAGTGACAACTTCTGTGACATTTAGAAAAATACAATTATAGGGACCTGCAAGGGAGTGACATTTGTCTGAAACCCACTGTGGCTCACCTATCCTAGGAACTGATACAGCCGGCCAGGAAGGGAGATACAAAACATATCCAAGATGGTGAAACCAATTTACATGCTAGCAAGCAGTCAGTCAGTCCAAAAATATAATAATAATAATTTGTAATAATTCTGTGGGTGCTTATTTTTGTCCTATTTCACACATATAATTAATAAGCATGTGTGAATTGGAAATGTGTTTATTTCATGTCCCACTCTCCCTGAGACACCCTCGGAGAGTGGGGTCACGGCCAGGGTCTGCCATTATCAGACCCCGGAACAATTAGGATGAAGTGCTTTTCTCAAGGGCATATCAGCAGATTTTTTCACCTAGTTGGCTCAGGGATTCAAACTAGCCACCTTTCGGTTACTGGCCCTAGTGTCTGCGAGACTGGTTACGTTTTAATAGAGTCAACTTCTGAAAGACAAATCTTTAGTTAGCATCAATGTTTCTGTAATCACTGCTCATCACGTCAGTTTTCCCACCTTTTCCTTAGCACTATATCCCTGGTTTTACCCTCCATCGCCCCACACATCCTCTGTAACAGTCTAGAACACCTTTATTACCCATCATTCACCTCTCCCTTCCTGCATCGGAGCTGGAGTAACTGATTGGCTGTATAATGAGACCGCTGTCCACTGGCCAATGTACTGAGAGGACACACACACACATTGTGTGTAATGAGGCTGCTGTACTCTGGCCATTGTGCTGAGTGGACAAGGATAGTCAGGTGATGCCACCCTGACTGGTGCCGACCTAATCGACAACAAACTCAGGTGTGTGTGTATGTGTGTGCGTGTGTGTGTGCATGAGGCTATGAGCCGATCGAAGGCACCCAGCGACCTCTGGTCCGCCAGGTGCCAGGTCTGTGGTAATTATGCATCAGGCGGTGTGTGTGATTATGCATTAGGCAGCCTGGCGTTGAAACTAACCAGCCGTGGTCCGCATGGTGTCTAGACACAGTGATCCAACGTGGTCCGCATGGTGTCTAGACACACAGTGATCAAGCAGCACTGACTCGGCTAGCACCTTCACTAGGCTGTGTGTGTGTTTCTGTTAACCATGTGGTGTGAGTGTATTTAACCATCTGGTCCAGCCCTGTGTGTATCAGTACAGAGTGTGTTGAGTCTGAACAGTAGATGGGAAAGGACAGCTAGTCTCTCTCTCTCTCTCTCTCTCTCTCTCTCTCTCTCTCTCTCTCTCTCTCTCTCTCTCTCTCACTCTCTCTCTCTGTTGACAGCAGCATGTTGTATTCATGCAGGTCACTTGGTTCTGCCCTGTCCTTTGTGCTAGTTTGCATACAGACATGCCCACAATTCTATTCTCCTGTAGAACACTGCTGTTTGGGAATATGTGCATCTCCTCTCCTCTCCTCTCCTCTCCTCTCCTCTCCTCTCCTGTCTTATCACCTCTCTAATCAGAAGGCCCTAGAGAGATACGGCCGGGAGCTGATGTGAAGTGTGTTTGTGTGTGTTCAATTGTAATCATGTGGGGGTATTGTCAGAGGTATTAGCCACAAAGCGTGCTGGCTGTGCGTCAGGTAGACAATATTATTTTTATGCAGAGCCTATGATACTGTGCATACTGATACTGATCTCTAGGTATTGTGGTGAGATCATTGATATCTGACATGATAGCAGTACATGACTAGAATGGCTCACACACACACTAACCTTAACCTTGGTTCTCCTTGAATTAGAGGTGTGTGTGTTCTGTGAGTCCCCAGGCAGGTACCTCAATAATTACTTGGCCACGCAAACACACACACACGCGCACGCACACACATGCTCGCGCACACACACACACACACACACACACACACACACACACACACGCACACGCACACGCACACACGCACGCACGCACACACACACGCACACACACAGTGTTAATAGATTCCCAGCTTTGTGCGTGTACATAATGTAAATATTTACTCTCTCCCCTGTCCCTATGCCGACACTCATTAGTCTCAAATCAGCATTACATTAAATCTATAATCCTCATTTAATGTTGCTAATGTTTAATCTCTACTGGATCACCTGAAGAGAAAGGATAAGTGAATAAATAGATAATGATGATAGGATGTCCTTGTAGTCCTATAGGTAATGTTTGACTCATTATATAGCTATTCTCACTGAGAGAGAAACACTCTTCACCCCTGATCTACTTCATATACTAAGACATTACACTAATGGCAGATTATGATTGTGTTTAGGGTGATAGTGACAGTCCATGCATGGTGGATGTTGGTTATCTGGGGGTTTGTTTATGTCTAGGACTGTGTGTGGGCGCGCTTGCTTGCTTTTGTGGGGGTGTGTGTCATTGACTGACGTCCGTCTGCCTCCTTGTGTCCCGGCACATAATTGGCAGCGTCTCTCTCCAGCTAGCTGCGGGGGAGTTTTTATGTTATTCTCTGGGGGTTGTGTCCTGTCTGATGGTATTGACTGTGTGTGTGTTTTTTTTTTTTAATTAGCTGAGGAGAGTTAATTGCCTCCTGACTGACTGGTCTGCAACAGTTGATAGAATGACTCACCCTAGACTGAATGACTTTGTTTTCCTGTCGAGCGTGTGTGAGCGCTTGTGTTTCTCTCCTCAGGTTCCTGGTATTTACAGAAAGTATTATCTCCCTGTGTGAGGTCGGATTTGAAAAGGTGTGTCTCTCCTCTCTCTGTCCTCTTTCTGTCCCCTCTCTATTCCTCTCACAACTCTCTCTCTCTCTCTCTCTCTCTCTCTCTCTCTCTCTCTCTCTCTCTCTCTCTCTCTCTCTTTAACATTCTAAAATGCTATTTGGAGAACAGCAAAAACAAGCAACAATGAGCCCAGCCATTATCAAACTGGTTCCTGTAGCTACAAAGGGATCTGTTAGCATAACAAATATTTTATTAACAAAAGGTAAACAAATGTGTTTACTTTACAGAACTGTTTTTACTTTACAGAACTGCAATTCTACCTACCCTGAGTGTACAAAACATTAGGAACACCTTCCTAATATTGAGTTGCACCCCCTTTTGCCTCAATTTGTCAAGGCATGGACTACAAGGTGTTGAAAGCGTTCCACAGGGATACTGGCCCATGTTGAGTCCAATGATCCCCACAGTTGTGTCAAGACGGCTGGATGTCCTTTGGGTGGTGGACCATTCTTGATACACACAAGAAACTGTTGACCGTGAAAACCCAGCAGCGTTGCAGTTTTTGACATATTCGAACCAGTGCGCCTGGCACTTACTACCATACCCTGTTCAAAGGCACCTGGGGTGGAAGGGTAGCCTAGTGGTTAGAGCGTTGGACTAGTAACCAGAAAGGTTGCAAGTTCAAATCCCTGAGCTGACAAGGTACAAATCTGTTGTTCTGCCCCTGAACAGGCAGTTAACCCACTGTTCCTAGGCCATCATTGAAAATAAGAACTTGTTCTTAACTGACTTGCCTAGTTAAATAAAGTAAAAAAAAAAAGAAAGAAACGGCACTTAAACCTTTTGTCAAGCCCATTAACCCTTCCAGTGGCACACATACACAATCCATGTCTCAATTGTCTCAAGCCTTAAAAATCCTTCTTCAACCTGTCTCCTCCCCTTCAACTACACTAATTGAAGTGGATTTAACAGGTGTCATCAGTAAGGGATCATAGCTTTCACCTGGATTCACCTGGTCAGTCTATGTCATGGAAAGAGCAGGTGTTCCTAATGTTCTGTACACTCAGTGTATTTTGCCATGAGGTGGGGAGAAATGTTTGCAATTTTTAAAGCAAGCATTTTGAAATGAGTTATGCCATGTTAATATGATATCTGAGTGAGAGTGACTAACAAAATCAACGGGGGTCCCTTGGAGGTCAGGGCCCCTGGACACGTGCCCTGCGTGCCAAGTCGGTAATTTGGCCATGAATGTTTAGATAGCTGGCTAGACTAACTAGACTAATTTACCAATATATCTTTTTTTACTGACATGGATTAATTGAATGACCATCAGCGAGTCACATGTAACAGATATAAAAGTAAACAAAAAAAACATATTATAGCAGGCTAGGAAGCCTTTTTAGCTTCCCACATCTCCATGTGAAATAATCAGATTCATAATAAAAAAATATGCCCTGGTAAATATCCTTATACTTGCCGGTGAAACCTAAAACATTATCCCAGTTTGATATGCTGCTTGTGTATTCATTCCCATATCAGCTAAAATAGAACATGTTTTGGTCACAGAGAAAAAATAGTCACATGGCTAGCTAGTTGGCTACAGCAGGTTCTACCATTTCACAATAATACTTTTAAACGAAATACCCTTTTGGGTAGATTCTTGTTGTTTGGTTTACTGTTTAAACAGTTGCTGAGATTATATTTGGTTATCAATGCAAAATAGGCTGCTTTGATGAATAGTCTATACAGCTTATACTGTAGATCAGATCAAGGAACCAGGTGACAACACTGCCCTTACTCCATTGTACAACGCGTCTCAATTTTCAGGCAGAAAAAAAGTATGTTGAATGACGGAATATATGTATTGTGACGAAAACGATATTACAACACTGCGCTACGCTCCGAATCTTGCTTGTCGTAAACTTTACCAAGGTCCAAACCTCTGTGTCCTCAGTGCCTTCAGAAAAAATTCACACCCCTTTTACTTTTTCAAAATGTTGTTTTGGGGATTAAATAGGATTTTATTGTAATATTTTTGTCAACGATCTACACAAAATACTCTGTGATGTCAAAGTGGAAGAAGAATTCTAAGATTTGTAAAACATTTATGAAATATAAAACAGTAAAATGTCTTGATTAGATAAGTATTCAACCCCTTGAGTCAATACATATTAGAATCACCTTTGGCAGCGATTACAGCTGTGAGTCTTTCTGAGTGAGTCACTAAGTGCTTTGCTCACCTGGATTACATTATTTGCACATTATTCTTAAAATAATTATTCATGCTCTGTCAAGTTGGTTGTTTATCATTGCTAGACAACCATTATCAAGTCTTGCCATAGATTTTCAAATAGGTTTAAGTCAAAACTTCAACTAGGCCACTCAGGAACATTCAATGTTGTCTTGGTAAGCAACTCTAGTATCTTTTTGACCTTGTGTTTTAGGGTATTGTCTGAAAGGTGAATGGTCTAGTCTGAAAGATGAATTTGTCTCCAGTGTCTGTTGGAAAGCAGACTGAACCAGATTTTCCTCTAGGAGTTTGCCTGTGTTTAGCTCTATTCCATTTTATTTGTATTATACAAAATTCCCTAGTCCTAGCCAATGACAAGCATACCCATAACATGATGCAGCCACCACCATGCTTGTCAATATGAAGAGTGGTACTCAGTGGTGTTGTGTTGGATTTGCCCCAAACATGACACATTGTATTCAAAAGTTAATTTCTTTTCAAATTTTTCTGCCATTTTACTTTTTTTGTAAACAGGACGCATGTTTTGTAATATTTTTTATTCTGTACAGGCTTCCTTCTTTTCATCCTGTCAATTAGGTTAGTATTGTGCAGTAAGTACAATGTTGATGATCCATCCTCAATTCTCTCCTATCACAGCATTTAAACTGCAACTGTTTTAAAGTTACAATTGGCCCTATGGGGAATTCCCAGAGCGGTTTCCTTTCTTTTAGGCAACTGAGTTAGGAAGGATGCCTGTATCTTTGTAGTGACTGGGTGTATTGATACATCATCCACAGTGTAATTAATAACTTCACCATGCTCAAAGGGATATTCAATGCCAGCTTTTTTTTATTTATCTACCAAACCTACCTGGACTTTGTGGTTGAATCTGTGTTTGAAATTAACTGTGCGATTGAGGGACCTTATAGATGTGTATGTGTGGGGTACAGAGATGAGGCACTCATCAGAAATTATGTTAAACACTATTATTGCACACAGAGTGAGTCCATGGAACATATTATGTGTTACTCCTGAACTTATTTCGGGCTTGCCATAACAAAGGGTTTGAATACTCAAGACATTTCAGCTTTTAATTCTTAATTAATTTGTACAAACGTCTAAAACATAATTCCATTTTGTCGCTATGGGGTGTTGTGTGTAGGCCAATGACAGCAAAAATCTACATTTATTCAATTTTAAATTCAAGCTGTAACACAACAAAATGTGGCAAAAGTCAAAGGGGTGTGAATACTTTCTGAAGGCACTGTAACTACTGTCTCTCTCACCTCTCCCTTTCTTCTCTCTCACACACTCACTGTGTGACCACGGTGAACACAAGTGTGAAAGAGCATCACCCCAGAAAAGACAGGGAGCGCACAGATACACTACATGATCAAAGGTATGTGGACACCTGCTCGTTGAACATCTCATTCCAAAATCATGGCCATTAATATGGATTTGGTCCCCCCTTTTGCTGCTATAACAGCCTCTACTCTTCTGGGAAGGCTTTCCACTAGATGTTGGAACATTTCTGCGGGGACTTGCTTCCTTTCAGCCACAAGAGTGTTAGTGAGGTCAGGTACGGATGTTGGAACGATTAGGCCTGGCTTGCACTTGGCTTTCCAATTCATGCCAAATGTGTTCGATGGGGTTGAGGTGAGGGCTCTGTGCAGGCCAGTCTTCAGCACCGATCTCGACAAACCTTTTCTGTATGGACCTTGCTTTGTGCATGGGGGAATTGCCATGCTGAAACAGGAAAGGGCCTTCCCCAAAATGTTGTCACAAAGTTGGAAGCACAGAATCGTCTAGAATGTCATTGCATGCTGTAGCTTTAAGATTTCCCTTCACTGGAAGGGGCCTCGACCCAACCGTGAAAAACAGCCTCAGACCATTTTTCCTCCTCCACCAAACTGTACAGTTGACACTATGCATTGGGGCAGGTAGCATTCTCCTGGAATCCGCCAAACCCAGATTTGTTCGTTGGACTGCCAGATGGTGAAGCATGGTTCATCACTCCAGAGAACATGTTTCCACTGCTCCAGAGTCCAATGGTGGAGACCTTTAGACCCCTCCAGCAGATGCTTGGCATTGCGCATGGTGATCACGCTTCACCATCTCACAGTCCAACGAACAAATCTGGGTTTGGCTGCTCGGCCATGGAAACCCATTTAATGAAGCTCCCGACGAACAGTTCCTGTGCTGAAATTGCTTCCAGAGACCGTTTGGAACTCGGTAGTGAGTGTTGCAACCGAGGACAGACGATTTTTACGGTCTACGAGCTTCAGCACTCGGCAGTCCTGTTCTGTGAGCTGTGGCCTATCACTTCGCAGCTGAGCCGTTGTTGCTCCTAGATGTTTCCACTTCACAATAACAGCACTTACAGTTGGGAAGAAATTTGATGAACTGACTTTGGGGAAGGTGGTATCCTATGACGGTGCCACGTTGAAAGTCACTGAGCTCTTCAGTAAGGTGATTCTACTGCCAATGTTTGTCTATGGAGATTGCATGGCTGCGTGCTCGATTTTATACACCTGTCAGCAACGAGTGTGGTTGAAATAGCCGAATCCCCTAATTTGAAGGAGTGTCCACATACTTTTGTATGTATACAAAGTGTATATGGGCTAGAAAGGGTAACTTTGGAACAGATAGCCCTTATACTGATACAGAGACAGTCATATCCTCCAGAACTACATCAATATACTGAAATAGAGACAGTCATATCCTCCAGAGCTACATCACTACTGAAACAGAGACAGTCATATCCTCCAGAGCTACATCACTACTGAAACAGAGACAGTCATATCCTCCAGAGCTACATCACTACTGAAACAGAGACAGTAAATTCCTCCAGAGCTACATCACTACTGAAACAGAGACAGTCATATCCTCCAGAGCTACATCACTATACTGAAACAGAGACAGTCATATCCTCCAGAGCTACATCACTACTGAAACAGAGACAGTCATGTCCTCCAGAGCTACTTCACTACTGAAACAGAGACAGTCATGTCCTCCAGAGCTACTTTACTACTGAAACAGAGACAGTCATATCCTCCAGAGCTACATCACTATACTGAAACAGAGACAGTCATATCCTCCAAAGCTACATCATTACTGAAACAGAGACAGTCATATCCTCCAGAGCTACATCACTATACTGAAACAGACACAGTCATATCCTCCAGAGCTACATCACTATACTGAAACAGACACAATCATATCCTCCAGAGCTACATCACTACTGAAACAGAGACAGTCATATCCTCCAGAGCTACATCAAATCAAATCAAATTTATTTATAAAGCCCCCCTTACATCAGCTGATGTCACAGAGTGCTGTACAGAAACCCAGCCTAAAACCCCAAACAGCAAGCAATGCAGGTGTACATCACTACTGAAACAGAGACAGTCATATCCTCCAGAGCTACATCACTACTGAAACAGAGACAGTAAATTCCTCCAGAGCTACATCACTACTGAAACAGAGACAGTCATATCCTCCAGAGCTACATCACTATACTGAAACAGAGACAGTCATATCCTCCAGAGCTACATCACTACTGAAACAGAGACAGTCATGTCCTCCAGAGCTACATCACTACTGAAACAGAGACAGTCATGTCCTCCAGAGCTACTTCACTACTGAAACAGAGACAGTCATGTCCTCCAGAGCTACTTTACTACTGAAACAGAGACAGTCATATCCTCCAGAGCTACATCACTATACTGAAACAGAGACAGTCATATCCTCCAAAGCTACATCATTACTGAAACAGAGACAGTCATATCCTCCAGAGCTACATCACTATACTGAAACAGAGACAGTCATATCCTCCAGAGCTACATCACTATACTGAAACAGACACAGTCATGTCCTCCAGAGCTACATCACTATACTGAAACAGAGACAGTCATATCCTCCAGAGCTACATCACTATACTGAAACAGACACAGTAATGTCCTCCAGAGCTACATCACTATACTTAACCGGAGACAGTCATATCCTCCAGAGCTACATCACTATACTGAAACAGACACAGTCATATCCTCCAGAGCTACATCACTACTGAAAAAGAGACAGTCATATCCTCCAGTGCTACATCACTACTGAAACAGACAGTCATATCCTCCAGAGCTACATCACTACTGAAACAGAGACAGTCATATCCCCCAGAGCTACATCACTACTGAAACAGAGACAGTCATATCCTCCAGAGCTACATCACTACTGAAACAGAGATATCCTCTGATACAGTGGGGCAAAAAAGTATTTAGTCAGCCACCAATTGTGCAAGTTATTTCACTTAAAAATATGAGAGAGGTCTGTAATTTTCATCATAGGTACACTTCAACTATGACAGACAAAATGAGGAAAGAAAATCCCGAAAATCACATTGTAGGATTTTTAATGAATTTATTTGCAAATTATGGTGGAAAATAAGTATTTGGTCACATACAAACAAGCAAGATTTCTGGCTCTCACAGACCTGTAACTTCTTCTTTAAGAGGCTCCTCTGTCCTCCACTCGTTACCTGTATTAATGGCACCTGTTTGAACTTGTTATCAGTATAAAAGACACCTGTCCACAACCTCAAACAGTCACACTCCAAACTCCACTATGGCCAAGACCAAAGAGCTGTCAAAGGACACCAGAAACAAAATGGTAGACCTGCACCAGGTTGGGAAGACTGAATCTGCAATAGGTAAGCAGCTTGGTTTGAAGAAATCAACTGTGGGAGCAATTATTAGGAAATGGAAGACATACAAGACCACTGATAATCTTCCTCGATCTGGGGCTCCACGCAAGATCTCACCCCGTGGGGTCAAAATGATCACAAGAACGGTGAGCAAAAATCCCAGAACCACACGGGGACCTAGTGAATGACCTGCAGAGAGCTGGGACCAAAGTAACAAAGCCTACCATCAGTAACACACTACGCCGCCAGGGACTCAAATCCTGCAGTGCCAGACGTGTCCCCCTGCTTAAGCCAGTACATGTTCAGGCCCGTCTGAAGTTTGCTAGAGAGCATTTGGATGATCCAGATGAGGATTGGGAGAATGTCATATGGTCAGATGAAACCAAAATATAACTTTTTGGTAAAAACTCAACTCGTCGTGTTTGGAGGACAAAGAATGCTGAGTTGCATCCAAAGAACACCATACCTACTGTGAAGCATGGGGGTGGAAACATCATGCTTTGGGGTTGTTTTTCTGCAAAGGGACCAGGACGACTGATCCGTGTAAAGGAAAGAATGAATGGGGCCATGTATCGTGAGATTTTGAGTGAAAACCTCCTTCCATCAGCAAGGGCATTGAAGATGAAACGTGGCTGGGTCTTTCAGCATGACAATGATCCCAAACACACCGCCGCAACGAAGGAGTGGCTTCGTAAGAAGCATTTCAAGGTCCTGGAGTGGCCTAGCCAGTCTCCAGATCTCAACCCCATAGAAAATCTTTGGAGGGAGTTGAAAGTCCGTGTTGCCCAGCGACAGCCCCAAAACATCACTGCTCTAGAGGAGATCTGTATGGAGGAATGGGCCAAAATACCAGCAACAGTGTGTGAAAACCTTGTGAAGACTTACAGAAAACGTTTGACCTCTGTCATTGCCAACAAAGGGTATATAACAAAGTATTGAGATAAACTTTTGTTATTGACCAAATACTTATTTTCCACCATAATATGCAAATAAATAAATTAAAAATCCTACAATGTGATTTTCTGGATTTATTTTTCTGATTTTGTCTGTCATAGTTGAAGTGTACCTATGATGAAAATTACAGGCCTCTCTCATCTTTTTAAGTTGGAGAACTTGCACAATTGGTGGCTGACTAAATACTTTTTTTGCCCCACTGTATACAGTCATGTCAATGGTGACACTGTTTTCTGTCTCCTACTCCTCCCCATGGCTGTGTGGGTGTATGGTTGCAAATTCAGTTAACATTCCCAAATTCCCAGGTTTGAAATCAAAGCGGTAAATCCTGCTTATTCCTCTCATTATTTCAGGAATATTCTGACTAGAATTTCTGGAAAAGCTGGGAGAATTGCTAAAGTTACCAGAATGTAGCAGCTCTTTGTAGGTGTCAGACTGTTGCTGTGTGTCTAACATAACACCAAAGTGCTGCTGGTTCCTTCTGTGACTATGATGCTATTTCCTGTCTGGGGGTTGTCGGGGTACTGTTGGGTATTTAACCTGTTATTAGGTGGAATTAGATGCAACTCATAGCTCCTAGAGAGAGCCCCCCCTCTCACACACACACACACACACTTTCATACACACACACAAACGCTCTCACACACACGGTTCCACAAACATACCCACAAACACATGCACAGCATATACATACCGCAGATTCATAGGTAGGTAGGGGATAATCTACTCTGTCTAATTGGAGGCATGGTTGTCTATCTGACTGGAGGGATGTCTGTCTGTCTGAATGGAGGGATGGTTGTCTGTCTGAATGGAGGGATTGTTGTCTGCCTGAATGAGGGATGGTTGTCTGCCTGAATGGAGAGATGGTTGTCTGCCTGAATGGAAAGATGGTTGTCTGCCTGAATGGAGGAATGGTTGTCTGACTAAATGGAGGGATGGTTGTCTGCCTGAATGGAGGGATGGTTGTCTGCCTGAATGGAGGGATGGTTGTCTGACTGAAGGGATGGTTGTCTGTCTGAATGGAGGGATTGTTGTCTGCCTGAAAGGATGGATGGTTGTCTGCCTGAAGGGGTGGTTGGCTGTCTGCCTGAATGAATGGACATATGATTGTCTGCCTGAATGGAGAGATGGTTGTCTGAGTAAATGGAGGGATGGTTGTCTGACTAAATGGAGGGATACTTGTCTGCCTGAACAGAGGGATGATTGTCTGCCTGAATGGATGGATGGTTGTCAGTCTGAATGGGGGGATGGTTGTCTGACTGAAGGGATGGATATATGGTTGTCTGCCTGAATGGAGGGATGGTTGTCTGACTAAATGGAGGGATACTTGTCTGCCTGAACAGAGGGATGATTGTCTGCCTGAATGGATGGATGGTTGTCTGCCTGAATGGATGGATGGTTGTCTGACTGAATGGATGGATGGTTGTCAGTCTGAATGGGGGCATGGTTGTCTGACTGAAGGGATTGATGGTTGTCTGCCTGAATGGATGGATGGATGGTTGTCTGCCTGAATGGATGGGTGTATGGTTGTCTGCCTGAATGGAGGAATGGTTGTGTGACTAAATGGAGGGATAAGTGTCTGCCTGAATAAAGGGATGGTTGTCTGCCAGAATGGATGGATGGTTGTCTGCCTGAATAAAGGGATGGTTGGCTGTCTGACTGAATGGATGGATGGTTATCTGACTGAACGGAGGGATGGTTGTCTGACTGAATGGATGGATGGTTGTCAGTCTGAATGGAGGGATGACTGTCTGTCTGAGTGGAGGTATGGTTGTCTGTCTGAATGGAGGGATGCTTGTCTGTCTGAATGGAGGGATGCTTGTCTGTCTGAATGGAGAGATGGTTGCCTGAATGAATGGAGGGATGGTTGTCTGTCTGAATGGAGGGATGGTTGTCTGACTGAATGGAAAGATGGTTGTCTGCCTGAATGGAGGAATGGTTGTCTGCCTGAATGGAGGGATGTTTGTCTGACTGACTGAATGGATGGATGGTTGTCAGTCTGAATGGAGGTATGGTTGTCTGTCTGAATGGACGGAGGTATGGTTGTCTGACTGAATGGAGGGAGGTATGGTTGTCTGGCTGAATGGAGGGAGGTATGGTTGTCTGGCTGAATGGGGGGAGGTATAGTTGTCTGACTGAATGGAGGGTGGTATGGTTGTCTTTGAATGGAAGGAGGTATGGTTGTCTGACTGAATGGAGGGAGGTATGGTTGACTGAATGGAGGGAGGTATGGTTGTCTGACTGAATGGAGGGAGGTATGGTTGTCTGACTTAATGGAGTGAGGGATGGTTGTCTGACTGACTGGAGGGAGGTATGGTTGTCTGACTGAATGGAGTGAGAGATGGTTGTCTGACAGACTGGAGGGAGGTATGGTTGTCTGACTGAATGGAGGTATGGTTGCGCTCTCACTCACACGGTACCACAAACATACACATACACACATTTACAGCATATACAGACAGAGGATTATAGATAGGTAGGGGAAAATCTACTCTGACCGATTGGAGGCATTGTTGTCTATCTGAATGGATGGTTGTCTGTCTGAATGGAGAGATGGTTGCCTGAATGGAGGGATGGTTGTCTGTCTGAATGGAGGGATGGTTGTCTGCCTGAATGGAAAGATGGTGGTCTGCCTGAATGGAGGAACGGTTGTCTGCCTGAAGGGATGGTTGCCTGTCTGAATGGATAGATGGTTGCCTGAATGAATGGAGGGATGGTTGTCTGTCTGAATGGAGAGATGGTTGTCTGAATGAATGGAGGGATGGTTGTCTGCCTGATTGGAAAGATGGTTGTCTGCCAGAATGGAGGAATGGTTGTCTGCCTGAATGGATGGAGGGATGGTTGTCTGCCTGAATGGATGGGTGTATGGTTGTCTGCCTGAATGGAGGGATGGTTGTCTGTCTAAATGGAGGGATAATTGATAGTTGTCTGACTGAAGGGATGGTTGGCTGTCTGACTGAATGGATGGATTGTTGTCTGACTGAACGGAGGGATGGTTGTCTGACTGAATGTATGGATGGTTGTCTGTCTGAATGGAGGGATGGTTGTCTGACTGAATGGATGGGTGGTTGTCTGACTGAATGGAGGGAAGTATGGTTGTCTGACTGAATGGAGTGAGGGATGGTTGTCTGCCTGAATGGAGTGAGGGATGGTTGTCTGCCTGAATGGAGTAATGGTTGTCTGTCTGAATGGAGGGATGGTCGCCTGCCTGAATGGAGAGATGGCTGCCTGACTGAATGGATGGATGGTTGTCTGCCTTAATGGAGGTATGGTTGTCTGTCTGAATGGAGAGATGGTTGTCAGTCTGAATGGATGGATGCTTGTCTGTCTGAATGGAGGTTTGGTTGTCTGTCTGAATGGAGGGAGGTGTGGTTGTCTGACTGATTGGAGGGAGGTGTGGTTGTCTGACTGAATGGAGGGAGGGATAGTTGTCCGTCTAAATGGAGGGAGGTATGGTTGTCTGACTGAATGGAGGGAGGTACAGTTGTGTGAGTGAATGGAGGGAGGTATGGTTGTCTCACTGAATGGAGGGAGGGATGGTTGTCTGACTGAATGGAGGGACGTATGGGTGTCTGATTGAATGGAGGGAGGAATGGTTGTCTGACTGAATGGAGGGAGGTATGGTTGTCTGGCTGAATGGGAGGTATAGTTGTGTGACTGAATGGAGGGAGGTTTGGTTGTCTCACTGAAAGGAGGGAGGTATGGTTGTCTGACTGAATGGAGGGTGGTATGGTTGTCTTTGAATGGAAGGAGGTATGGTTGTCTGACTGAATGGAGGGAGTTATGGTTGTCTGACTTAATGGAGTGAGGGATGGTTGTCTGACTGACTGGAGGGAGGTATGGTTGTGTGACTGAATGGAGGGATGGATGGTTGTCTGACCGACTGGAGGGAGGTATGGTTGTCTGACTGAATGGAGGTATGGTTGTGTTCTCACTCACACGGTACCACAAACATACACAGACACACATTTACAGCATATATAGACAGCGGATTATAGATAGGTAGGGGATAATCTACTCTGACCGATTGGAGGCATTGTTGTCTATCTGAATGGAGGAATGGTTGTCTGCCTGAATGGAGGGATGATTGTCTTCCTGAATGGAGGGATGGTTGTCTGACTGAAGGGATGGTTGCCTGAATGAATGGAGGGATGGTTGTCTGTCTGAATGGAGAGATGGTTGTCTGACTGAATGGAGGGAGGTACAGTTGTATGACTGAATGGAGGGAGGTATGGTTGTCTGACTGAATAGAGGGAGGTATGGTTGTCTGTGAATGGAGGGAATTATTGTTGTCTGACTGAATGGAGTGAGGTATGGTTGTCTGACTGAATGGAGGGAGGTATGGTTGTCTGACTGAATAGAGGGAGGTATGGTTGTCTGTGAATGGAAGGAATTATTGTTGTCTGACTGAATGGAGTGAGGTATGGTTGTCTGTGAATGGAGGGAGGTATGGTTGTCTGTGAATGGAGGGAGGTATGGTTGTCTGTGAATGGAGGGAGGTATGGTTGTATGACTGAATGGTGGAAGGGATGGTTGTCTGACTGAATGGAGGGAGGTATGGTTGTCTGATTGTATGGAGGGAGGTATGGTTGTCTGACTGAATGGAGGGAGGTATGGTTGTCTGATTGTATGGAGGGAGGAATTGTTGTATGTCCGAATGGAGAGAGGTATGGTTGTCTGACTGAATGGAGGGAGGTATGGTTGTCTGACTGAATGGAGGGAGGTATGGTTGTCTGACTGAATGGAGGGAGGTATGGTTGTCTGACTGAATGGAGGGAGGTATGGTTGTCTGACTGAATGGAATGGAATGGAGGGAGGTATGGTTGTCTGACTGAATGGAGGGAGGTATGGTTGTCTGTCTGAATGGAGAGAGGTATGGTTGTCTGTCTGAATGGAATGGAGGGAGGTATGGTTGTCTGACTGAATGGAGGGAGGTATGGTTGTCTGACTGAATGGAGGGAGGTATGGTTGTCTGACTGAATGGAAGGAGGTATGGTTGTCTGACTGAATGGAAGGAGGTATGGTTGTCTGACTGAATGGAGGGAGGTATGGTTGTCTGACTGAATGGAGGGAGGTATGGTTTTCTGACTGAATGGAAGGAGGTATGGTTGTCTGACTGAATGGAGGGAGGTATGGTTGTCTGACTGAATGGAGGGAGGTATGGTTTTCTGACTGAATGGAAGGAGGTATGGTTGTCTGACTGAATGGAGGGAGGTATGGTTGTCTGACTGAATGGAAGGAGGGATGGTTGTCTGACTCATCATATTATGGGCCTGACTAAGACTAACACGCTGCCTTGCTTTGTTTTTCTCCTTCTTTCTCTCCTTCTTTCTTTCTCTCTGGGAGTGAGAGACAAACGCATGCAGCCCTCGCCCCAAGCTAACGCGGCCCCGCCTACCCTCCTCTTCCCCATCACCCTCCACCTGTCTTTCCGGCGAGTTCTGACAGCTCTGAAAGACAATTGCGTAAATACGTAGGATAATATATATAGGCTAGCACCAGGGGAAGCACAGGGGAATCAGATAGGAAGAGCAGTACAGTGGAGCTGTTAATTGTGGCGGACTGAGCTGTGTGGTTAAAATTGGTCTTCTCTTTATGTGTTCATTATATAAGATATACGTTTGAGAAGAGAGAGAGACAGAGAGATAGAGAAAAAGAGAAAGAGACAGGCAGAGAGATATGGAGTGTTTCTCAGAAGGAATGGACTGTTCAGGGAAAGCTGAATGAGCTCTGGAAAGTTATGAAAAAGTAAAGTAAAGCAGAATTTAAGGGATGTCGTTTATGAGAATAGTACAATGTTTTACAATGCATGTCTGGGCTCCACAAAGGGATAACTACGAAACCACAGCTGGTCTAACAGAATGAGTTTCAAACCACGTTTGTCCTGTAGCTTGAGAAAACGATAACCCACTGAGCTAAAGGTATTAGCTGTGGGAGCTAACATAAGTCTTCAGGTTTCAGACAAGGTTACTCATCACGTGTACAGTGAATAGAGCCAAATTGTACTCAGCTACTGTAGGTATCTCTACATCACTGATCACACACGCATGTCCTGCTTTCCAAACATATACCACACATGTGTTGCATGCATTAGCCATGTTGCTTCTCAGTGTGTTCGTTATGTTGACTGTGTGTGCCTGCGGTTCTCAACATGTCTGTGCTCCTGTAATTCTCCCTCTGAGGTGAAGCACTATTACACTCCCAATCAACGTCTTGACCTGAGAGGCAGAAATAATAATGCACGCTTAAACACACACCCACACGCGCGCGCACACACACACGCACAGATATTCTGTCCTGAGGGAAAACACAGCGGATCTCTTCAGTCTTCACTGGAGGGCTTATGATGTGAGCTGGCAGTTAGACATACACACCTTTCTCTCTCTCCCCTGTCTCCCTCTCCCCCTCTCTCTCTCTCCCTCTCTCTCTCCCCTGTCTCGCTCTCCCCCTCTCTCTCTCTCCCTCTTTCTCTCCCTTGCTCTCTCTCTCCCCTGTCTCCCCCTCTCTCTCTCTCCCTCTTTCTCTCCCTTGCTCTCTCTCTCCCCTGTCTCCCTCTCCCACTCTCTCTCTCTCCCTCTTTCTCTCCCTTGCTCTCTCTCCCCTGTCTCCCTCTCCCCCTCTCTGTCTCTCTGTCTCTCTCTCAATTCAATTCAATTCAATTTGCTTTATTGGCATGACGTAACAATGTACATATTGCCAAAGCTTACTTTTGATATTTACAATATGAAAATAACAAGAATCAAAATTGTCAACGGGACAACAGTAACAACAATAACCAAGGGTCAAAATAACCATACATTAAACAATAACACTAAGCATACAGTAGAGGACATGTGCAGGTTGATTGGTCTGTCAGACACTGTCCCTCATCTTATGGCAGGCAGCAATGTAGTGCGCTGCCAACCCACAAGTCTCTGCGTCCTCCCCCAACAGGATGGGTAGCCTACTCTCATCAGAGAGGTCTTTGAAACCTTGAATAAGGGTTTCAAATTTGGGGAAATGACAGTCTCTAATTGTTTTGTATTTTTTACATTTTGTCAGGAAATGCAGCTCTGTCTCAGGTTCTGCTGTTGTGCAATGGTTGCACAGCCTTTCCTCTACAGGGAGCCAGCTTTTCCTGTGTCTACCCTTCTCAATGGCAAGGCTGTGCTCACTGAGCCTGTACTTTGTCAAGGTTTTTCTAAGGTTTTGATCAGTAACCATGGTCAAATAGTTTGCCACGGTGTACTGTCGATTTAGGGCCAGATAGCACTGCATTTTGCTTTGTGCTTGTGCTTTTGTTTCCCAATGAGCAATGTAGTTTTGTTTTGATTGTGATGTAATTTGGTTTATTCTGATTAATTGGATGTTCTGGTCCTGAGGCTTCAGTGTGTTAGTAGAACAGGTTTGTGAACTCAGCCCCAGGACCAGCTGGATGAGGGGACTATTTTCTTTGCTCAGCTCTTGGCATTGCAGGGCTTGGTAATGATATGAGAGGGGGTCACTGTATTTTAGATGTTTCCAAAACTTAATTGCTCTTTTTTGAGTTTTTATTATTAGTGGATATTGGCCTAATTCTGCCCTGCGTGCATCTAATTCTGCCCTGCATGCATCTCTCTCTCTCTCTCTCTCTCTCTCTCTCTCTCTCTCTCTCTCTCTCTCTCTCTCTTTCTCTCCAACCCCATCTCTCTATCTCTCTGTGTATCTCTACATCTCTCTCATGCTATGTTTGGACAGATTAAGTGATGTAATTGCCTACAGTAGGTTGTTCTGTTCCGTCACACTCATGTTTGGCCATCTTTAATTCACTCAGATTAGCTACCATTGAGAACTGCTACAGTTGCTGGAGTCTTTATAATGTGTGTGAATGGTTAGAGATTGTTATCTTTGAGGAGGGAAGAAGAATAACAGTCCTGAAGGTGGTCTTCAAGGACATACTAGCTGGTTCACACCAAAGACATCACAGATATTTACCATGTTAGGATAGCTCTTTCTCTCAATTTCAATTCAATTCAAATGACTTTATTGGCATGGGAAACATGTTTGCATTGTCAATTCAAGTGAAATAGACAATAAACAAAAGTTCCAGGAATTTTTGTGCCTCTCTTTCAATGCCTTCCTCTCTTTATCTCTCTCTCTCCCTCCCTCTCTCCCTCTCTCATCATCCCCCTCTCAGAAAGAGGGCTTCTCTTCTCCACCTCTGTAACGACTGTGATGAGCTGATTCATTCCAGTGTTCTCCGTAGGGATGGGATGTAAAGCCAGCCGCTGCTCCTGTCTGGTTGGGGAGATGGAGGAGGGCTTTCTGCTAATCTCAATAATCCATGGGCTGCAGGGACACGTCCCCTTTCTCATTAGTAAACACTGATTCATGCTGCAGATTGGGGAATACATCCCACCTCTCTCCTCCCCCTCTCTCCCCCCTCCTCCCCAGTGTCCTGCTCTGTTACAGCATGTACACCAGTGGTCACCGACCTTTACTTAGTTCAAGATAATTTTCTGGGTCAAAATGCAAACCGAGACCTACAGCTCAGATTTTTTTTTTTACATGATTTAAAAAATGTAAACCTATGCACCATTAACCAATTAAAAACAGTTATGTCGCAATGAGGTTTGTTCAGTAGTCTATAGACCCAATGCCTTATCACTGCATATTGAATGGAGGGAGGTATGGTTGTCTGAATGGAGGGAGGTATGGTTGTCTGACTGAATGGAGGGAGTTATGGTTGTCTGACTGAATGGAGGGAGGAATGGTTGTCTGTCTGACTGGAGGGAGGTATGGTTGTCTGACGCTTGAATTGCCCTACCAATGCTGTTCTTCTCAGACCATTTAGAAATTATATATTTTTGTAAATGTTATATGATCACACTGAGTGTTTCATGGTAGTCTTCAAGAAATCTACTTTGAAACAAAAGTATTCAACTCACACACATAGTTGTGGGCTTAGAGTTGAAATGTCTTCAGTTTTCATACCAATATAACACTTTATATACATCAGAGAAGACTGAGATAGGTGACCGACTGTCTTATGTAGCAAAATTTGAAATGGTGTCTTTTACATTGGATATCTAGACCAATATCACTTAACATCGCTCTCGCTCTCACTCTTTCTGTCTCTCGCTCTCGCTCTTTCTGTCTCTCGCTCTCGCTCTCGCTCTTTCTGTCTCTGTCTCTCTCTCTCTCTCTTTCTCTCTCTCTCTCTCATCTCTCTTGTTCCCTGCTACAAGCAGTTAGATTTGGGTATGTCATTTTTTGTGAAAATTGAAAAAAAGGGTTGGATCCTTAATTAAGAGATTCTCTGGTAGACAGAACAATGTGTAGAGGTCAGTAGTTAGTACATTAGTGTTTGTGTCATATGAAGCAGAGTGCTGCTGTCATTATCCCTACAGGTAAACATCTAGACACATACACATGTTCATGAAATACAATAGATGGCCGTAATCACCCACAGACACACACAAAACAAGGAACCATAATCCCAACCCATACTACTAGCAATACATAGCTATCCACCATGCATGAAATGCTGCAGTGTGAATCTGCCGGTAGCTTAAGCTAACCAACTAGGTTCAATGTTAGCTAGCTAGCTTACATTAGGCTATAACTAGCAATGTAAATGGCATTCTGAGATACAAATACTATTTCTACACAGCTCATACACGTAATGTTAGCTAGCTAGCCAGCAAGCTAGCGTTCGCTAGCTAGCTAACAGTACGTTTCAACTTGCGATGAAAACGACTTTCTGACAAAATGTGAAACGTATAATAACTGAAAATGTAGATCGACACTTACCCATATACATGGATGAATGCTTCACGGCTGATTGGAACCCCTTTAACTCTGTTTTGTTTGTACACCTTGTTTGGCCCACATTGTGTCAAGTCACTCCAGTTCACACTGACCGTGTGCAGAACTTAAGTGCTATGGCTTTTCAACCTCTGCCATATCGTGGATTCAGAGCTATCTATCTAATAGAACTCAAAGGGTTTTCTTTAATGGAAGCGTCTCTAAAGTGTGGTGTATCGCAGGGCAGCTCTCTAGGCCCTGGGCGGCAGGTAGCCTAGTGGTTAGAGCGTTGGACTTGTAACCGGAGGGCTGCAAGTTCAAATCCCCGAGCTGACAAGGTAAAAATCTGTCGTTCTGCCCTGAACAAGGCAGTTAACCCACTGTTCCCGGGCGCCGAAGACGTGGATGTCGATTAAAAGGCAGCCCCCGCACCTCTCTGATTCAGAGGGGTTGGGTTAAATGCGGAAGACACATTTCGGTTGAAGGCATTCGGTTGTACAACTGACTAATAATGGTGACTTTGACTTTGACTGGGGGCGGCAGGTAGCCTAGTGGTTAGAGCGTTGGACTTGTAACCGGAGGGTTGCAAGTTCGAATCCCCGAGCTGACAAGGAAAAAAAAAAATCTGTCGTTCTGCCCCTGAACAAGGCAGTTAACCCACTGTTCCCCGGGCGCCGAAGACGTGGAAGTCGATTAAGGCAGCCCCCCGCACCTCTCTGATTCAGAGGGGTTGGGTTAAATGCGGAAGACACATTTCGGTTGAAGGCATTCGGTTGTACAACTGACTAATAATGGTGACTTTGACTTTGACTTTGACTACTCTTTTCTATTTTTACCAATGACCTGCCACTGGCATTAAACAAAGCATGTGTGTCCATGTATGCTGATGATTCAACCATATACGCATCAGCAACCACAGCTAATGAAGTCACTGAAACCCTTAACAAAGAGTTGTAGTCTGTTTTGGAATAGGTGGCCAGTAATAAACTGGTCCTGAACATCTCTAAAACTAAGAGCATTGTATTTGGTACAAATCATTCCTTAAGTGCTAGACTTCAGCTGAATCTGGTAATGAATGATGTGGCTGTTGAACAAGTTGAGGAGACTAAATTACTTGGCGTTACCTTAGATTGTAAACTGTCATGGTCAAAACATATAGATTCAATGGTTGCAAAAATGGGGAGAGGTAATAAAGAGATGCTCTGCTTTTTTGACACCACACTCCAAAAAGCAAGTTCTGCAGGCTCTAGTTTTGTGTAATCTTGAGTGTTGTCCAGTCGTGTGGTCCAGTGCGGCAAGGAAAGACCTAGTTAAGCTGCTGCTGGCCCAGAACAGAGCGGCACGTTTTGCTCTTAATTGTTATCAGAGGGCTGATATAAATACTATGCAGTGACTGCGTCACTTCTTCTTTTTATAAGAAACATGAATGTGTTGAAAATCCCAAATTGTTTGCATAGCCAACTTACACACAGCTCTGACACACACACTTATCCCACCAGACATGCCACCAGGGGTCTTTTCACAGTCCCCAAATCCAGAACAAATTCAAGAAAACGTACAGTGTTATATAGAGCCCTTATTGCATGGAACTTCCTACCATCTCATATTTCTCAAATAAACAGCAAACCTGGTTTCAAAAAACAGATAAAGCAACACCTCGCTGCACAACGCCTCTCCCCTATTTGACCTAGATAGTTTGTGTGTACGCATTAATATGTAGGCTACGTGTGCCTTTTAAAATAAATGATATAGTTCTGTCCTTGAGCTGTTCTTGTCTAATGATGTTCTGTATCATGTCATTCTGTATTATGTTTCATGTTTTGTGTGGACCCCAGGAAGAGTAGCTGCTGCTTTTTCAGCAGCTAATTGGGATCCTAATAAAATACCAAAGTAGTCCATCACAACTTTTTCCCACTGATCTTTGTTAATAGCACCTGCTATATTCAGGGCAGCAATGTTATTGAGAGCTGTAGCAACACTTTTGCATTTCTCCATGGCTAACATTATATATTTATAAAAAGCTACGGTATGAAGGATTATCTACAAATACTGAGCAGCTCACGTTATAGACAGACGCATGCTACATGGCAGACCAACCCAAACTTATCTCTCGGCATGTCCAGGCATCCATTATCTTAGCCAATCATAGCTAGCGGGAAGGTTCCTCGCTTAACCATCTACGCTCGTAATTTAACAATTATATTCATATTTACAGATGGCATACAAGTTTGTTGTTAAGGGACAAGTTCACATGTTCCAGAAAGCATTTCTGCCAAAAAAAAAACGCATTTTGATAAAAAACTAAGAAAAGAAACCATTCAAATGCCTCTCCTGTGAAGTAGTAATGTGCGACATATGCCTAGCTTCCTGAAATGGGTCACGTATAACAAAACCGTTTGACATAGAAACATTATGAAATTATGAAAAATATTTATAGCCTTCCACCCATGAGGCCACTAGAGGGCGATTTGGTAATTTGGCTGCAGGAAAGGGCAATGTTTGGCCATCTTTAATTCTCTCAGATTAGCTACCATTGACCAATTAGGCATAATTTGCATTTGACATGAAGTAGTAGTAATTTGTATAATGTGTGTAAATAGTTAGATTGTTATCTTCAAGGAGGGAAGAAAAACAACAGTACTGAAGGTTATCCTCAAGGACATACCAGCTGGTTCACATCAGAGACATCACAGATATTTACCATGTTAGGATATCCCTCTCTCACTCTGTCTCTCTCTCAATGCCTCTTTTTCTCTCTTCCTCTTTATCTCTGCCTCTTTCTCTATCTCTGCCTCTTTCTTTCTCTTCACCTCTGTCTCTCCCTCCCTCTCTCATCATCCCCCTCTCAGAAAGAGGGCTTCTCTTCTCTCAACCTCTGTAACGACTGTGATGAGCTGATTCATTCCAGTGTTCTCCGTAGGGATGGGATGTAAAGCCAGCCGCTGCTCCTGTCTGGTTGGGGAGATGGAGGAGGGCTTTCTGCTAATCTCAATAATCCATGGGCTGCAGGGACACGTCCCCTTTCTCATTAGTAAACACTGATTCATGCTGCAGATTGGGGAATACATCCCACCTCTCTCCTCCCCGTCTCCCCATATTCTCCCTGTTGTCTTCTTACCCCATCACCCCCATGAGTCATCCCCCTCTCTCTCCCTCTCTCCCCCTCCTCCACTATGTCTTGCTCTGTTACAGCATGTACAGAAACATAATTGCAATTTAGCACAGTAGCTCTCTGTGAGGAGGCCTCATGGGACAATGACTAAGGTATCCTCATCCCATTTCCCCAGTCTCTCTCTCTCTCTCTCTCTCTCTCTCTCTCTCTCTCTCTCTCTCTCTCTCTCTCTCTCTCTCTCTCTCTCTCTCTCTCTCTCGCTCTCTCCCACTCTCCCTCTCTCCCTCTCTCTCTCAGTCCTCTCTCTCGCTCCTACTCAATCCTAAACTCTGTTGTAAATTCCTACAAGCCAATTAGTGATCGTTTGTTCTCAGAATAATAGAAAGTATCACCAGATTTGTTTTATGTTTTGGATATGTTTCTGTCCACTTCCACATCTCTGTAATTAACAACATGTGCAAATATCCCTGTCTCTTACACTCCGGGTGTGTGTGTGTGTGTGTAATGAAAGTGTTATGATGCTGTAGAAAGGTTAAGTGCTGTATGTGTCCTCTGGGTCTGACCTTTCAGACAGCACTATTCATTACAGCTAGCAGATGCACTGTGTGTGTACCTCTTTGCAAAATGGGAATCAGTGTTCAACAGGTACACACATACCTCTGGCCACACCCTGTCAGTGTGTGTGTGTGTGTGTGTGTGTGTGTTTGTAGGCCCTCAGAGAGAGAGAGAGAGAGAGAGAGAGACTCTCCACGGTGCCCAGGCCACTGTTTTCACATTCTCAGTGGACATGATATCATTTGTATGTTGTAATGTTCAGTGGCGTAGGACACTCCCCCACAGCCCCTGGGAGGATAGCCTATGAACATGTCATTGTCCATGGTAACATTTTTAGAATGACAGGAAATACGTTTTAAAACGGAAAATGTTTCTCTCTGCCCAATGGCAAAATGTGTAGAATTGCAAGAAGTTACACTGTAAATATTACCCCCCAAAATCTATGATTTTCAGTTTTTACTTCAATATTTGAATAGCTTACTTTATTTTAACTTGTTCAAAACACATTACATTTGAAAATGTAAATTTAATATACTGCAAAATCTGAAAGATTATTTGTGAGTACAGCAAGGGAAATTGTATTTAATTTACTCCATTTTCTTGGGGGTAATTACATTTTTTTTTAAACTTTATTATACTTATACAGAATGTTATATGCATGTTTGAAGAAAGCAAAGTATATTTCTATATCAGTATTAAGCAGTTTTTTGTGCTATGAGATGTAATGGATCATGATGAACGGATATCAAAACCACAAATTGACGTTCAATGATGGCGCCGACAGAGATGGTCAGCATGTAATTCCAAATTATCCCAGTATCCCAGAGGCCGACCCAAAACAACGTCGCCGCAGAAGAGTTAGATGGAGCGGCCTCCTGGTCAGGCTTCGAAAGGCGTTCTGGTCAGGCTTCGAAAGGCGTCCAGTCTCTAGAAAGGCGTCCAGTCTCCTCCTGGTCAGGCTTCGGAAAGGCGTCCAGTCTCTAGACAACAAGGTGGACGAAATTAGGGCAAGGGTTGCCTTCCAGAGAGACATCAGAGATTGTAACATTCTCTGTTTCATGGAAACATGGCTCTCTCGGGATATGTTGTCGAGGTCGGTACAGCCACCGGGTTTCATAATGCGTAGTGCCGACAGAAATAAACATCTCTCTGGGAAGAAGAAGGGTGGGGGTGTATGCTTCATGATTAACGACTCATGGTTTAGTCATAACAACATACAGGAACTCAAGTCTTTCTGTTCACTTGACCTAAAAGTCCTTACAATCATATGCCGACCATATTATCTCCCAAGAGAATTCTCGTCAGTTATCGTCACAGCTGTGTATATACCTCCTCAAGCAGATACCACGATGGCCCTCAAGGAACTTCACTGGACTCTATGTAAACTGGAAACCAAATATCCTGAGGCTGCATTTATTGTAGCTGGGGATTTTAACAAAGCAAATTTGAGAACAAGGCTACCTAAATTCTATCAGCATTGCAGCACTCACGCGGGCAATACACTGGACCATTGCTACTCTAACTTCCGCGATGCATACAAGGCCCTCCCTTGCCCTCCCTTTGGCAAATCCAACCACAGCTCCATCTTGCTCCTACCATCCTATAGTCAGAAACTCAAACAGGATGTACCCGTGACTAGAACCATTCAATGCTGGTCTGACCAATCAGAATCCACACTTCAAGATTGTTTTGATCACGCGGACTGGGAAATGTTCCGGGCAGCCTCAGAGAATAACATCGAACTGTACGCTGCCTCAGTGAGTGAGTTTATAAGGAAGCGCATTGGAGATGTTGTACCCGCTGTGACTATTAAAACCTACCCTAACCAAAAACCATGGATGGATGGTGGCATTTGCGTAAAACTGAAGGCGCGAACCACCACATTTAACCATGGAAAGAGGACCGGGAATATGGCCGAATATAAACAGTGTGGTTATTCCCTCCGCAAGGCAATCAAACAAGTGAAATGTTGGTATAGGGACAAAGTGGATTCGCAATTCAACGGCTCAGACACGAGACGTATGTGGCAGGGTCTACAAGCAATTACGGACTACAAAAAGAAAACCAGCCACGTCACGGACACCGACGTATTGCTTCAAGACAAACTAAACACCTTCCCGCTTTGAAGATAATAGTGCCACCGACGCGGGCCCGCTAACAGGGATTGCGGTCCCCCCCTCTCCTTTTCCGTGGCCGACGTGAGTAAGACATTTAAACGTGTTAACCCTCGCAGGGCTGCTGGCCCAGACGACATCTCTAGCTGCTTCCTCAGAGCATGCGCAGACCAGCTGGCTGGTGTGTTTACGGACATATTAAATTGCTCCCTAACCCAGTCTACTGTCCCCACGTGCTTCAAGATGGCCACCATTGTTCCTGTACCCAAGAAGGCAAAGATAAATGAACAAAATGACTATCGCCCTGTAGCACTCACTTCTGTCATCATGAAGTGCTTTGAGAGACTAGTCAAGGATCATATCACACCCACCTTACCTGCCACTCTAGAACCACTTCAGTTTGCATACCGCCCCAACAGGTCCGCAGAGGATTCAATTACCATCACACTGCACAGTGCCCCATCCCATCTGGACAGGAGGAATACCTATGTAAGAATGCTGTTCATTGACTACAGCTCAGCATTGAACCCCATAGTACCCTCAAAACTCATCATTAAGCTGGAGGCACTGGGTCTCAGCCCCGCCCTGTGCAATTGGGTCCTGGACTTTCTGACGGGTAGGAAACAACATCTCTACATCGCTGACCCTCAACACTGGGGCCCCACAAGGGTGCGTGCTCAGCCCCCTCCTGTACTCCCTGTTCACGTGGACTTCAGGAAACAGCAGAGGGAGCAGCCCCCTATCCACATTGAAGGTGTAAAGTTTTAAGTTCCTCGGCATACACATCACAGACAAACTGAAATGGTCCACCCACACAGACAGTGTGGTGAAGAAGGCACAACATTGCCTCTTCAACCTCAGGAGGCTGAAGAAATCCTGTACTGTCCCCTAAAACACTCACAAACTTTTACAGATGCACAATCGAGAGCATCCTGTCGGGCTGTATCACCGCCTGCTACGACAACTACACCACCCTCAACAGCAAGGCTCTCCAGAGGGTAGTGCGATCTGCACAACGTATGGCTTGTCCCCTAAAACATTCACAAACTTTTACAGATGCACAATCGAGAGCATCCTGTCGGGCTGTATCACCGCCTGCTATGACAACTACACCACCCTCAACAGCAAGGCTCTCCAGAGGGTAGTGCGATCTGCACAACGTATTACCGGCGGCAAACTACCTGCCCTCCAGGACACCTACAGTACCCTATGTCACAGGAAGGCCAAAAAGATCATCAAGGACAACAACCACCCGAGCCACTGCCTGTTCACCCCGCTATCATCCAGAAGGCGAGGTCAGTACAGGTGCATCAAAGCTGGGACCGAGAAGGCCATCAGACTGCTAAACAGCAATCACTAACTCAGAGAGGCTTCTGCCTACATAGAGACTCACTAGTCACTTTAAACAATGCCACTTTAGCAATGTTTACATATCTTACATTACTCATCTCATATGTATATACTGTATTTTATCTACTGCATCTTGCCAATGACGCTCGGCCATCGCTCATCCATACATCTATATGTATATATTCTTATTCCTTCCCTTTAGATGTGTGTGTATTGGGTAGTTGTTGGGGCATTGTTAGATTACTTGTTAGATATTACTGCACTGTCGGAACTAGAAGCACAAGTATTTCGCTACACTCGCATTCACATCTGTTAACCATGTGCATGTGACTAATGAAATGGGATTTGATTTGATTTGAGACAAGCCATTCCCACCATCAACAAGGACATACGCCCAACCCTTAATGACAGAGGCAAATGTAGCATCCTGCAGTGCATGCAGCTCTACCTCCACTTAGGCTTCTGCTAGTCGATTTGGCACTTTGCTCTACATTGCCTGTGAAAGTGGGTTAAAATGGCTAATATTCCAAAACATAGACCAATGTTAAACAATAAGACATGATCACTGAAAGCACGTAGTCAAACATTTAAACATAATAGCTTTGGAATTTAGCAAATTAAGTTAAATTATAAAAATATTAGCAATTTTTTAGGTGCTGGACTTAATCTTATTTTACCAGGTAAGTTGACAGAACACATTCTTATTTACAGCAATGACCTGGGGAATAGTTACAGGGGAGAGGAGGGTGGATGAATGAGCCAATTGGAAGCTGAGGATGATTGGGTGGCCATGACGGTGTGAAGGACAGATTGGGAATTTAACACCCCTACTCTTACGATAAGTGCCTTGGGATCTTTTAGTGACTACAAAGAGTCAGGACACCCGTTTAACATCCCATCCAAAAGACAGCACCCTACACAGGGCAAGGTCCCCATTCACTGCCCTGGGATATTGTTTTTTAGACTAGAGGAAAGGGTGCCTCCTACTGGCCCTCCAACACCACTTCCAGCAGCATCTAGTCTCCCATCCAGAGACTGACCAGAATCAACGCTGCTTAGCTTCAGAAGTAAGCCAGCAGTGGGATGCAGGGTTATATGCTGTTGACACTAATATGCTAGTGTTTGGAAATACTCAAAAAGCTGATGCAAATAGTTGCCTCATTTTTAGAACTAGCACAGTTATTTATTTTTTAGTGTAGCTGTTTCCTAGAAGAAAACTGTGCTGGTCATGTTAGGGATAGTAACACAATATTAGTCCATATGACTGTTTGTGAAGCATAGTGAACTGGATGCTCAATAGAGAACTCTAGAAATCTCCTTCATCCTTTCCTTTCCCTCTTCCTTTTCTGTGTCTCTATTTGTCTATACTGTTGTGGGTTTTTGTGGGTGTGTCTGTCTATGAGTGAGCACATCCACACTGTATAGTGTCTGTGGTTTGCTGTGTGTGTACTGGTCTGTAGAAGATGGATTCTCTGATCTAGCCCTCCAACGACTGTTGTAATGCCAAAGCTGTTAATAATTATGAAAGCTTTCCTAATGACCCACACCCTCGCATGCATCTGAACCAGCCCGTCAGATCTGAATGAACAGCCATGGATCATCATGATGAATAGAGGGAGGGACAGACAGATGGAAGGAGGAGAGGAGAGGAAGGGAGAAGACGGAAAGAGGAGAGGAGGTAGGAAAGAGGGGAGGAGAGAAGGGAGGAAAGAGGGGAGGAGAAGAGGGAGGAGGGAATAGAGTAGAGGAGGAAGGATGGCGAGAGGAGGGGACGGAGGATCAGTTCTCATCCCCCTCTTCCTCCTCTGTACTCACTATCATCTCTCTCAGCCTCTCCTCCATAGGTAGTTTAGTTCTAATATATCAGGCATGTGTAATACTGTCATTAAGGAACTACTTTAGCCCATCTGTCTTTAGGAAAGTTGCCTGCTGAAGGAGGTGGTATATTATTCAGTAGTTGGCCCATAACATTCATATTTCTATAATGGAATGGGAGAACAACACATACATTATGTTACAAGACATTACATTACTCACACCAGTCAGAGGACCTAAACATGCATGTATATGTACAGTTATGTTGGTAATATGGTGACATTTGTTTATTACCAACAGTTATTTGGTAATAAACAATATGGTGACATTGGTCGATGGTCGATGTCCTCCACGACATTGGTCGGTATCCTCCACGATCAAATATCAAAACATGCTAGTTATTTTATCATTCTTAATGCACATTCCACCAATGGTCGACATCTTGTCATCTTTCTTTGTCTGTTAAGTATATTTCCATTTCACTTTCATAATGAGTGTTCTCCTATCTCTTCTATGACATCACTAGTCCCCTAAGAGAACCAACCAGTGATCAGTTGTCTGCATCACGCTTCATAAATCTGGACAAACTGGCAGGGCTGTGAATTAGTACCTGTCACACGTCGACCAATCAAAAATCAGTCAGCCACAAAATAAACACATTGATATTAACAAGTCGTGGCACGCTGACTAGGTTCACGATAATATTGTTTCTAATGGGTTGGAATCATTTTATGAAGCCACTGAGTGTTCAGTGACAATGATAATAATAAGGTAATGAAATGAGCACAAAGAGGTGCAATTATCACGGCTTTTAGCACCGATTACACACATCCACAAACATATTAGTTTTAACTTGGCCAAATTATCTAAACCAATATCTCTCTCTCTCTCTCTCTCTCTCTCTCTCTCTCTCGGTCTCTCTTGACTGTCTCGTTCCCAACCTCCCCCTCTCTCTCTCCCTCGCTCTCTCCCTTTCTCTCTCTCTCTCCCCTCCCTCTTTTAAGAGATTCTCTGGTAGGCAGAACAATGTGTAGAGGTCAGTAATTAGTACATTAGTGTTTGTGTCATATGAAACAGAGTGCTGCTGTCATTATCCCTAAAGGTGAAAATCTCTGTTGAACAATAGGACTCTTAACTCAGATTAAACACACCAATTAGCTCAGCCGGCTAACAGCCACAGAGGCTAATGGCAAGATTAGCTTTGGATGCTAATGGTTGGGATAGCTTTGGAGGCTAATGGTTGGGCGAGCTTTGGAGGCTAATGGTTGGGGCTAGCTTTGGAGGCTAATGGTTGTGAGCTTGAGAATGTGTGACAGAGGTTAGCTAACAGAACTAAAGCCACCCGTCTCTGTTCTTACATTAAGACGATTCTGTTTCGATGCACACATCTTCACACAACAACATATGAACAGCTATCAGAGCAGGTAGCAGTGGATGGTGCTCAGTCCTGCAGACAAAGTAAAGTCCCCCCACCCCCCCTCCCATCAGATCTGACTAGCCAGTCCTGCTTACCTTACTGATAGTTAATAACCATCCTTATTCCTCAGACCATGGTTGCTTCCCAAATGGCACCCTATTCCCTATGTAGTGCATTACTTTTGACCAGGGCTATGGTCATAGGGTGCCATCTCAAATTAAAGCCCCTTTCTCCACATAGTGCCCTACTTGGGTCCAGAGCCACAGAGGACTGCCACCCAAGCCTTCTGACCAGGGCCTGGTCATAAGTACTATATGGAGAAAGCAATTTGAGACTCAGCAGCCCTGCCGGAGCCTCAGGACTCCCTGCCTTCTAGACTCCTGCCTTAAAAGCCCTTCAGGACTCCCTGCCTTCTAGACTCCTGCCTTAAAAGCCCTTCAGGAATCCCTGCCTTCTAGACTCCTGCCTTAAAAGCCCTTCAGGAATCCCTGACTTCTAGACTCCTGCCTTAAAAGCCTTTCAGGACTCCCTGCCTTCTATACTCCTGCCTTAAGATCTGTGACCATAACACACACATACACACATGAGCGCATACACACGGACACACACACATACACACAAACCCCCAGATCTGAGGCCATTACTGTCTGACTGACTGCAGTAGTAAGAGCTTTATCAGGCTTGTCCAGCCCACTGTCAACCGGCGCCTCTACTTGACCTGCTAGCCCTTGCACTGAGAACACATACACAAAGGCACGCAAACATACACACACACACGCACAAACACACGCACACACATTCACACACACACACATAGGTACACAGTCTGGGTCTGACTGGGTCTGCACTTAAAAAACAGGGCCCATATCCTGAGTGGGAATGTAATCCCTCTTTCCTCTCCTCTTCCATCTTCCTCTGTCTGTCTGTCTGTCTGTCTCTCTGTCTGTCTGTCTGCTACTCAGACTTACAGTATTATTGTGCATCAAGCTGACACACACAGACGTGCACACATGTACACAAACACATTCAAACACGCGCACATGCACACACACACACACGCAGAGCTGTCAGCTGTCATGACCAGTGAGTGGAGCAGTATGTTTGTCAGTGTATGTTAGTATTATCACACTCCTGTCTCTGTCAGGGACTACAGAGTGAAACAGAATAATACTGTAACCAGCTCTACAGGCACAGGTGTGTGTGTGTGTGTGTGTGTGTGTGTGTGTGTGTGTGTGTGTGTGTGTGTGTGTGTGTGTGTGTGTGTGAATCGTCCTCCATACTCTCCTCAGCTGAGAGAATCAGCAAAGAGCCAGGAAGGATGTGACACAGAGACACAGATTGAGAGACAAATTGGAGTAATCAAGGTGACAGACAGTAACACATTCAATACCACCTTGCACGCTCTTGAATGCATCTAGCAGAGCTAGGGTGTAATCATTAGTCCAACAGTTCCAAACAAGAGTTTCTATTCGACAAATTCATGTAGCTTTATCGACGTTTCGTTCCGTTTGCTTCCGTTAAAGAAAGGTTTTTCAACAGAATCGGCGGAATGAATACACCCCTGATCACCACACACAGTTCACTTTCATAGCAAGCACATACAACCAGCATCATCACTTTGCTCATTGTATCATTCCTTCTCGCGCTCTCCACTTCTCACCTTTCCTTTCGCTTGTCTGTGATCAGGTGAAAAAACCTTTCCGAGCCAAACCTTCATATCATAACCGCTACACACAGCCTACAAAGTCGTCACCATATTAACTAAAGTCATAGTCAACATAGCTACTAGAACCCGCTAAAATCATACAGTACAGTGTACAGCAAGCAGTTTAGCAGTTACACGGGCGGGCCCCGGTGGCAATTAGGCTAAATGATTAGGCTAAATGATCGATCTGCATTCGGTAGCTAAGTAAGTGAAGGTGAAAGTAAAGAAAATACAATGAAATATCGCTAGCTCACCCTCTCTCTCTCTGCTGCTTCTCCTTAATTTTGGAATAAATTAATTTGTTAGCAGTAGCTTATGCTTTTAGTATTAGATTAAAACACTGATCCTTTGATTGGGTGAACTGTCACACTCTGATCTGTTTAATCTGTCCTTGTGATTGTCTCCACCCCCCTCCAGGTGTCGCCCATCTTCCCCATTATCCCTTGAATATTTATACCAGTTTTCTCTGTTTGTCTGTTGCCAGGTCGTCTTGTTTGTCAAGTCAACCATCGTTTTTCTCAGCTCCTGCTTTTCCCCAGTCTCTCTTTTTCTCGCCCTCCTGGTTTTGACCCTTCCTTGTCCGGACTCTGAGCCCGCCTGCCTGACCACTCTGCCTGCCCCTGACCTTGAGCCTTCCTGCCGTCCTGTACCGTTTCCACTACTCTTGATTACCGACCTCTGTCTGTCCTGAGTCTGCCTGCCCCTGTTGCTGTAGTAAACATTGTTACTTCAACACAGTCTGCACTTGGGTCTAACCTGAAACGTTATAGTGAACAACATGTTCATGCTGCAAAAGCTCTGATAGGTTGGAAGACGTCCTTCGGAAGTCATAATTACTGTGTATGTCTATGGAAGGGGGTGACAGCCATGAGCCTCTTAGGTTTTGTATTGAAGTCAATGTACCCAGAGCAGGACTGAAATCAGCTGTCCTCCGGCTACACCATGGTGCTACCCCAGAGAGTGCTGTTGAGGCTACTGTAAACCTTAATTGCAAAACAGTGTTTTCATCAGTTATATCTAAAAATGACCATATACACTGATGGTTTAAAGCAAAACTACCTCAACTATTGCTTATGGTGAACCTGAACAATCAACATATTATCTAATGTAGCCTGATCAGCGGGTATGTTGACAGTATTGTCTCATGCTTCTTTATTCCGCTAAAACAGAATTTTCAACAGCACGTTTAAAAAATGAAAAAAACGACCAAATTACATTGGTTGTCATTCAATTAATAAAGCCTAAGGCTACTGAGCACGCAGTTTGACTAGGCTACTGAGAGCGCAGTTTGACTAGGAAACTGAGTGCGCAGTTTGACTAGGCTACTGAGCGAGCAGTTTGACTAGGCTACTGAGAGCGCAGTTTGACTAGGAAACTGAGTGCGCAGTTTGACTAGGCTACTGAGAGCGCAGTTTGACTAGGAAACTGAGTGCGCAGTTTGACTAGGCTACTGAGCGAGCAGTTTGACTAGGCTACTGAGCGAGCAGTTTGACTATTCTAATGAGCGTGCAGTTTGACTACGCTACTGATATAGGTGCATGGTATTGCCTGGGTTGTTCAGCATGCAAATTACTTGTTGATCAATGACTGTTACATGCTTAGTTCGACACTGAAAGAGAGGACTCATCAGTTGTCACAAAATATGAGGTGTTGTTTTGGGGGGGTTGTAGCATGCATTTTTTGCACACAAAACACACATGTAGTTAGCAAAACAACTGTAACATGGGATGGCACATTATCCGAAGTGAGTGATAGAGTTGTATGCAATGCATTTTCCTACTGTTTACTTATGTTAACATTTCATTTAATAATCACTTCATTCTCATGGCCATCCTTAACACAACATAAATCTAGCTGCAGTTTCACAATATGTGCTGTTGTGTGTCAGCAGAATGAGCCCCAGATGGGTAATAGAGTGCCATTTGAAACTAGTCCACAGAGACAGGGTGTGTCCCAAATGCCACCCTATTCCCTATATAGTACACTACTTTTGACCAGGACTCATAGGGAATAGGGTGGCATTTGGGACGTGTCCTGATTCTCTGTGGAGAGAGGGAGGTGGAGGTGTGTGTGGTGTAATAGAAAGGCCAGTCATGTTGGTTTAGACAGACCCTATTGTCTAGAATGGCCATTCTGTGGTGTCAGGGACACAGGCGGGGTCAAGTATACCCCTGCTCCCTCCTAAACAGACCCCCTCTGTTCTCTGCTCTCTGGACTCCACTGAAGCCACGCACACACACACACACACACAGACACACAGGGGTTTGCTGGACACAGGAAATGAGCTGATCCTGACTGACAGGTTATAGAGCAATCAGTTATGTGTTATTTTCTACTCTGCCTTTCACAGCATGCACCATATTGTCATTAAATAGTGTGTGTGTGTGTGCATGTGTGTGTGTGTGTTATTAGATGCACCATGCAGGGTTAACTCAGAGCGGAACAGACATGAAAACCACATGGGTTTGATCGACAGGGCTAATCATAACTCTGTGTGTGTGTGTGTGTTTGTGTATGTGGTGTGTGTGTTTGTGCATCTGGTGTGTGTGTGAGAGAAAGAACACTGGTGTTACAAGGGTAATACACCATTGAACAGTCCTGCTACACCCTTTGTATATCCGTTGCCGACAGAGATGGCAGCCTCACTTCGCGTTCTTAGGAAGCTATGCAGTATTTTGTTTTTTTATGTATTACTTCTTACATTGTTACCCCGGGAAATCTTAAGTTTTATTACAAACAGCCGAAGGGGAAGTATGGGATATAAGAGCAACGTCAACTTACCAACATTACGACCAGGAATACAACTTTCCCAAAGCGGATCCTCTGTTTGGTCCACCAACCAGGACAATAGGCAGGATCCCAGCAGGCGACCCAAAACAACAGTGGCGCAAGAGAAGGGGCAGATGAGGCGGTGTTCTGGTCAGGCTCCGTAGACGGGCACATCGCGCTCCACTCCCGAGTATACTACTTGCCAATGTCCAGTCTCTGGACAACAAGGTAGACGAAATCCGAGCAAGGGTTGCCTTCCAGAGAGACATCAGCGATTGCAACGTGCTTTGCTTCACGGAAACATGGCTCACTCAGGACAAGTTATCAGAGTCGGTACAGCCACCTGGTTTCTTCACGCATCGCACCGACAGAAACAAACATCTATCTGGTAAGAAGAAGGGTGGGGGTGTATGCCTTATGATTAATGAGACGTGGTGTGATCATAACAAAATACAGGAACTCAAGTCCTTTTGTTTACCTGACCTAGAATTCCTTACAATCAAATGCCGACCGCATTATCTACCAAGAGAATTATCTTCGATTATAATCACAGTCGCATATATCCCCACTCAAGCTGACACATCGACGGCACTGGATTGGACTCTATGTAAATTGGAAACCACATATCGTGAGGCTGCATTTATTGTGGCTTGGGATTTTAACAAGGCTAATCTGAAAACAAGGCTCCCGAAATGTATGAGCATATCGAATGGCAAAATCCTGGATCACTGTTATTCTAACTTCCGCAACGCATACAAAGCCATTCTCCGCCCCCCTTTCGCCAAATCTGACCACGACTCCATTTTGTTGCTCCCAGCCTACAGACAGAAACTAAAACAGGAAACGCCCGTGCTCAGGTCTGTTCAATGCTGGTCCGACCAGTCTCATTCCATGCTTCAAGATTGCTTCGAGCACGTGGACTGGGATATTTTCGGGAAAGCCTCAGACAACAACATTGATGTGTACGCTGATTCGGTGAGCAAGTTTATTAGCAAGTGCATCGGTGATGTTGTACCCATAGCAACTATTAAAACCTACCCAACCAGAAACTGTGGATTGATGGCAGCATTCGCGCAAAACTGAAAGTGCAAACTACTGCTTTTAACCAGGGTAAGGCAACCGGAAACATGACTGAATAGAAACAGTGTAGCTATTCCCTCCGCAAGGCAATCAAACAAGCTAAGTGTCAGTATAGAGACAAAGTAGAGTCACAATTCAACGGCTCAGACACGAGAGGTATGTGGCAGGGACTACAGTCAATCACGGACTACAAAAAGAAAACTAGCCCCGTCGCGGACCACAATGTCTTGCTCCCAGACAAACTAAACAACTTCTTTGCTCGCTTTGAGGACAGTACAGTGCCACCAACACGGCCCGCTACCAAAACCTGCGGGCTCTCCTTCACCGCAGCCAACATGAGTATAACATTTAAATGTGTTAACCCTCACAAGGCTGCCGGCCCAGATGGCATCCCTGGCCGCGTCCTCAGAACATGCGCAGACCAGCTGGCTGGTGTGTTTACGGACATATTTAATCAATCCTTATCCCAGTCTGCTGTTCCCACATGCTTCAAGAGGGACACCATTGTTCCTGTTCCCAAGAAAGCTAAGGTAACTGAGCTAAATGACTATCGCCCCGTAGCACTCACTTCCGTCATCATGAAGTGCTTTGAGAGACTAGTCAAGGAGCATATCACCTCCATCCTACCAGACACCTTAGACCCACTCCAATTTGCTTACTGTCCAAATAGGTCCACAGACAACGCAATCGCAATCACACTGCACACTGCCCTAACCCATCTGGACAAGAGGAATACCTATGTAAGAATGCTGTTCATCGACTACAGCTCAGCATTTAACACCATAGTGCCCTCCAAACTCGTCATTAAGCTCGAGACCCTAGGTCTCAACCCCGCCCTGTGCAACTGGGTCCTGGATTTCCTGACGGAACGGCCCCAGGTGGTGAGGGTAGGAAACAACATCTCCACCCCGCTGATCTTCAACACTGGGGCCCCACAAGGGTGTGTTCTCAGCCCTCTCCTGTACTCTCTGTTCACCCATGACTGCGTGGCCAAGCACGCCTCCAACTCAATCATCAAGTTTGCAGACAACACAACAGTGGTAGGCTTGATTACCAACAATGACGAGACGCCCTACAGGGAGGAGGTGAGGGCCCTCGGAGTGTGGTGTTAGGAAAATAACCTCTCACTCAACGTCAACAAAACAAAGGAGATGATCGTGAACTTCAGGAAACAGCAGAGGGAGCACCCCCCTATCCACATCGATGGGACAGTAGTGGAGAAGGTGGAACGTTTTAAGTTCCTCGGCGTACACATCACGGACAAACTGAAATGGTCCACACAGACAACGTGGTGAAGAAGGCGCAACAGCGCCTCTTCAACCTCAGGAGGCTGAAGAAATTTGGCTTGTCACCAAAAACACTCACAAACGTCTACAGATGCACAATCGAGAGCATCCTGTCGGGCTGTATCACCGCCTGGTACGGCAACTGCTCCGCCCACAACCGCAAGGCTCTCCAGAGGGTAGTGAGGTCTGCACAACACATCACCGGGGGTAAACTACCTACCCCCCAGGACACCTCCAGGACAAGGACAACAACCACCCGAGCCACTGCCTGTTCACCCCGCTATCATCCAGAAGGCGAGGTCAGTACAGGTGCATCAAAGCTGGAGCCGAGAGACTGAAAAACAGCTTCTATCTCAAGACTGTTAAACAGCCATCACTAACATTGAGTGGCTGCTTCCAACATACTGACTCAAATCTCTAGCCACTTTAAATAATTGAAAATTGGATGTAACAAATGTATCACTAGCCACTTTAAACAATGCTTTATATAATGTTTACATATATGACATTACTCATCTCATATGTATATACTGTACTCTATACCATCTACTGAATCTTGCCTATGCCGTTCGGCCATCGACTCAATTCTCTAGCCACTTTAATAATTAAAAATTGGATGTAAGAAATGTATCACTAGCCACTTTAAACAATGCCACTTTATATAATGTTTACATATCCTACAATACTCATCTCATATGTATATACTGTACACTATACCATCTACTGCATCTTGCCTATGCCGTTCGGGCCATCGCTCATCCATATATTTATATGTACATACTCGTATTCATTCCTTTACACTTGTGTGTATAAGGTAGTTGTTGTGAAATTGTTAGATTACTTGTTAGATACTACTGCGTGGTCGGAACTAGAAGCACAAGCATTTCGCTACACTCACAATAACATCTGCTAACCATGTGTATGTGACAAATAAAATGTATTTGATTTGATTACAGTGTCTCATAGTAATATACCAGAGGCATTACCATCAGCTGGTCTGGGTCATGTTCACAGTCAATGATATGGACAATCTGCTACAGCTCATATTGTACTGCTCCGTTCACACTCACACTGTGGGATCAGATAGGATCAAAACTAGTATACAGTATACTAGTATACAGAGCCATAGAGAGGACACACACACACCTTTCCCAGTCCCCCAGGTTCAAAGGCGGCTGGTTGCGCGCAGAGCAGACAGTCAGTAGATGAAAGGTAGTAACATTAGATGTGTGTTTGTGTCACTGTGTGTTTGTCTGTGGGTTTGATCATAGCCTGTCTTGTCTCTCAGGCTCTCAGCTCTGCTAATAGGGACTAATTGACTGGCTTTCATCCCACAGCAGAATGGGTTGTATGATGTGAAGGGTGTGACTGGGCAGAAACAAGGTGGTTTGATCTGTTCTGAGGATATACCATCTCTCTCTCTCGCTCGCTCCCTCGCTCCCTCGCTCCCTCCCTCCCTTTGCCTGTTCTCAGCAGTACAATTCTGATCAAACTGACTTCTCTCCCAGCATGATAACTTCTCTCTTTCTCTCATTTAGGGCTTTGCATACATTAAGACAGCCAGCAAATACACTCCATCTCTTAGTTATCTGGAGAAAAGGAATCCTGGTTTTGGCCCTGTCCTCTGAAATCCATGTGGTGGTTTGTGAAAGGAAAACAATTCCCAGAGGATTTAGACTAAAATAACTGTTTATTCTGCTCTGCTCTGCTCTGCACTCACAAACACACACACACGCACGCGCGCGCGCGCACGCACAAACACGCACATGCACACACACATACTCGCAAGCACACAAGCAAAAACACACACATACACACACACACAGTAATTACGCTCCCCTTTGGTCTGGCAAACTAGGAAATAACTTGTATTTTCCAGAAGCAGCAAAGTCAATACTGACAGAAGTGTGCCACAGGGCTTTAATACATCCTCTGTTCTGACTGTGGAGAGAATACCAGGCTTGTAGAGAACTGGGCTTCGGTTGTGTGTGTGTGTGTGTGTGTGTGTGTGTGTGTGTGTGTGTGTGTGTGTGTGTGTGTGTGTGTGTGTGTGTGTGTGTGTGTGTGTGCGTGCATGCATGTGTGTGTAACATCCTGCTCTATGCTCCTAAGAGTACCAATAGACTGAACTAATAACATCCTGCTCTATGCTCCTGGGAGGAACGCCAGACTGAACTAATAACATGCTGCTCTATGCTCCTGGGAGGACCACCAGACTGAACTAATAACATGCTGCTCTATGCTCCTGGGAGGACCACCAGACTGAACTAATAACATGCTGCTCTATGCTCCTGGGAGGACCACCAGACTGAACTAATAACATGCTGCTCTATGCTCCTGGGAGGACCACTTGACTGAACTAATAACATCCTATTCTATGCTCCTGGGAGGACCACCAGACTGAACTAATAACATCCTGCTCTATGCTCCTGGGAGGACCACTAGACTGAACTAATAACATTCTGCTCTATGCTCCTGGGAAGACCACCAGACTGAACTAATAACATTCTGCTCTATGCTCCTGGGAGGACCACCAGACTGAACTAATAACATCCTGCTCTATGCTCCTGGGAGGACCACTAGACTGAACTAATAACATTCTGCTCTATGCTCCTGGGAGGACCACCAGACTGAACTAATAACATTCTGCTCTATGCTCCTGGGAGGACCACTTGACTGAACTAATAACATCCTATTCTATGCTCATGGGAGGACCACCAGACTGAAAGGTAGATTGTAACACCTTTCTCAGGTCCTCTCCTAAATTAAAAGCGTTATACAAGCAGAACCAACTCCCCCAGGTCACATACAGCTGTGACGTTTGTGTGTGTATACTAAGATGACTGTTCCCAGTGATAGGGTAGTAATGATC
>CM059800.1:26824623-26829623 GCA_030435695.1 Brachymystax lenok tsinlingensis | reverse complement strand
TGCTTCAAGGCCTGAGCTACAGTCAGTTAGATTTAGATGTCATTTTAGGCAAAAATTGAAAAAAAGGGGTGGATCCTTAGACAGGGATAACCTACTAAGATGGTGTTAATATTGGTACAATGTCTCCTCATAGGATTTCATTTGATAAATCTATACAGCTTCTGAAACAGGGTTTTTAATTTAAGTCCTCATTCACGACGGTGATGTGTCATGTTTTCCGATTCAAACACAGACAGGTGTAATGAAACATATTGCTAAGGAGACAGACGTCTGACTAGCGACTAGCTCTAGGAGACCAACACAGATGTAATCGCAGAGGCACGTGTGATTTTGTCGGTTGGTTTAGACTTAGCAGTTCCTCTCTTCCCCCTTCCTCTCCTCTCCTCCCCTTTCAGTTTCGATTATTCATTTTTTACATTAAATGCACTATGTATTATGTGGGTTGAATGCTGTAACAACACAGAATAAACCAGTTCAGAAAAGTCCCAGAAAAGACTGTCCATTACTGCCATTACCCATCAACAATTAATCATCATTTATTCATATTACTTTACTTTAATAAAATATTTGCTTTATTTTATGACTTTATTATTTCATCCAAGTCATTATCTCACCTCTTTAGAGCTGCTGCCTATGCTGTATGACAGCATAGGCTATCCCTCAGCGAATCAACTGCTTTCTATCCCTCAGCGAAGCAACTGCTTTTTATCCCTCAGCGAAGCAACTGCTTTTTATCCCTCAGCGAAGCAACTGCTTTCTATCCCTCTTGACTGCTTGTTCTCTCTTCTCTCAGTCTCCGTGTCTGCTCCACTAAACTATGTAGAATATTGGCCTGTTGGAAACAACAAAACCCTACTACATCGCACAGTTCAGGCTTGATCTGATTTTTCTCTAGAGAATCTACACATGGAGCTCACAAACAAAAAGAAGGAATTCAAATAATTGAACTGACGTTGTTAATTAGTTGTTTTAAAAACGAAAATTAACTGAAATTTCAGGTAATGGTTCAGCACTACTGCTGGGGCTTTACAGATTGTCCAGTCTAGTGTGTGAGATTGAATAGAGGCATCAGTTCAACATGACAGGGACAACCTGTTGAACGGATGATCGTTGGCTGACACACACACACACACACACACACACACACACACACACACACACACACACACACACACACACACACACACACACACACACACACACACACACACACACACACACACACACACACACACACACACACACACACACACAGAGAGAGAGACCCCACCCCATTCACAGCATGCTCTGGGCTATAATGCTGTCTCATAGCAACCAGAGAGCAGGACAAAGCGTGGAGGGATATTTATGTGTGTGGTCAGTCTGGTCAAAGCACGGTGAGACGACCATGATTCAACTTGGACTCTGGGAAAACCACAAAGACAGACTCTCCTCAATTGTTGTGAGATAACGTTGGATAAATATGTTTCTTTCCTTTAACTCTTTCTCGTTCTTTCAGTCACTTTCTTTATCTCTCACACACGCACAGAGAAGCTGACAGGACAGGACAAATAGATATTATCATACAGAGATACGACTGAGCATTGCATTGGGGATGGGTAAAGGGGGGATGGAGAGAGAGAAACAAAGAGAAAAGGGATACAGACAAAGAAGATGGACAAAAAGAGAGAGAGAGAGAGAGGGGTTGTGAACAAGAGAGATGAGAGAAATAGAGAGAGAGAGAGATAGAGAGAGAGACAGAGAGAGAGAGAGAGAGAGAGATGTAGAGAGAGAGAGGGAGAGAGAGACAGAGGGAGAGAGAGAGAGAGAGAGAGAGAGAGAGATGACAGAGTAGAAAGAAGAAAAGAGTCCTGTGAGGCGGTTTACTCCAGTCGGTGGGGTCTCCCTCTCTCCTCTCGCCCTCTATCCTCTCTCCCTCTGTTTGCTCATCGCTACATTTCAGTGACAATTTCACAGCTCTCCTTTCATTGGCCGATGAAAAGGGACAGATTCCTTCCTGGTTAGTCACCCTCCAAACGGCATCCTGGGAAAATCCAAACCTTTGGCATGGTGAGGCGGGTATACCTCTGGGTGGGCATGAGGCCCTGGGTAAACAGTAGACCGGCGTAATGCTGTGAAATCAGTGTGAGGGTCAGAGTCTCACCAGAGGACTAACCAGAACCCTTCATTTATTCCTTTCACTGGGTCATACTGGTGCTGCTCTCACTGTTTACTGTCTGTAAGGCTGGAGGCTGTGTGTGTGTTTGTGTGTTTGTGTGTGTGTGTGTGTGTGTGTGTGTGTGTCTGCATGTGTGCATGCCTGCATGAATTTGTGTGTGTGTATAGATTGTCTAAACAGCATTGTCCTCCATAGGCTGCTTGACCGTGCCAGATGTCTCCGGTATAAAACCCTCTTCTGCCTATTCAGACAAGTGGCCCACAGGGCAGGGTGGCACACCGCCATGTATACCCAACACAGAGAGAGAGAGATACAAGACAAGGGTGGGGTAGAGTGAGGGTGGGGAAGAGACAGAAAAGAGGGGTGGAGGCAGAGAGGAGAGATAGAGCAAGGAATCAAATCAAATCAATATTTTATTGGTCACATAAAAATGGTTAGCAGATGTTAACGCGAGTATAGCAAAATGCTTGTGCTTCTAGTTCCGACAATGCAGTAATATCTAACAAGTAATCTAACAATTTCACAACTACCTTATACACACAAGTGTAAAGGGATGAATAAGAATATGTACATATAAATATATGGATGAGCGATGGCCGTGCGGCATAGGCAAGAGATGGTATAGAGTACAGTATATACATATGAGATGAGTAATGTAGGATATGTAAACATTATTAAAGTGGCGTTATTTAAAGTGACTAGTGATACCTTTATTAAGTGCATTTATTAAAGTGGCTAGAGATTGAGTCAGTATGTTGGCAGCAGCCACTCTGTGTTAGCGATGGCTGTTTAACAGTCTGATGGCCATGAGATAGAAGCTGTTTTTCAGTCTCTCGGTCCCAGCTTTGATGCACCTGTACTGACCTCGCCTTCTGGATGATAGCGGGGTGAACAGGCAGTGGCTCGGGTGGTTGTTGTCCTTGATGATCTTTTTGGCCTTCCTGTGACATTGGGTGGTGTAGGTGTCCTGGAGGGCAGGTAGTTTGCCCCTGGTGATGTGTAGACCTCACTACCCTCTGGAGAGCCCTGCGGTTGTGGGCGGTGCAGTTGCCGTACCAGGCGGTGATACAGCCCGACAAGATGCTCTCGATTGTGCATCTATAAAAGTTTGTAAGTGTTTTAGTTGACAAGCCACATTTCTTCAGCCTCCTGAGGTTGAAGAGGTGCTGTTGCGCCTTCTTCACCACGCTGTCTGTGTGGCTGGACCATTTCAGTTTGTCCGTGATGTGTACGCTGAGGAACTTAAAACTTTACACCATCTCCACTACTGTCCCCTCGATGTGGATAGGGGGGTGCTCCCTCTGCTGTTTCCTGAAGTCCACGATCATCTCGTTAGTTTTAATGACGTTGAGTGAGAGGTTATTTTCCTGACACCACACTCCGAGGGCCCTGACCTCCTCCCTGTAGGCCGTCTCGTTGTTGTTGGTAATCAAGCCTACCACTGTAGCAAACTTGATGATTGAGTTGGAGGCGTGCATGGCCACGCAGTCATGGATGAACAGGGAGTACAGGAGAGGGCTGAGAACGCACTCTTGTGGATCAGCAGGGTGGAGATGTTGTTTCCTACCTTCACCACCTGGGGGGCGGACCATCAGAAAGTCCAGGACCCAGTTGCACAGGGCGGGGTCGAGACCTAGGGTCTTGAGCTTAGTGACGAGTTTGGAGGGTACTATGGTAGTAAATGCTGAGCTGTAGTCAATGAACAGCATTCTTACATAGGTATTCCTCTTGTCCAGATAGGATAGGCAGTGTGCAGTTTGATGGCGATTGCATTGTCAGTGGACATATTGGGGTGGTAAGCAAATTGGTGGGTCTAGGGGTCTAGGGCATCAGGTAGGGGGGAGGTGATATGCTCCTTGACTAGTCTCTCAAAGCACTTCATGATGACAGAAGTGAGTGCTACGGGACGATAGTCATTTAGTTCAGTTACCTTAGCTTTCTTGGGAACAGGAACATTGGTGGGCATCTTGAAGCATGTGGGGACAACAGACTGGGATAGGGATTGATTGAATATGTCCGTAAACACATAGGGAGAGGAAGAAAGAGAGGCAGAGAGGAGAGAGAGAGCGAGGGAGAGTGTCAAGAAAAGGAACAGCAGTCTTCAGCAAAATAATACACAATGAAATATACCCCCCCAAAATTAAGTTTCAGCCTCCTATCCTATCCTCTCAACTCCTCTCCCCTCCCCTACCCTCCCCTCCCCTCTCTGTAAAGTGTCCCGTCCCAGGTGTCTCATTCCTGTCCCCCTTTAATGCCTGTAAACTCAGTGAGTAGCAGGATATTTATAATACCCGTCATAGTTAAACCATTATAATAACATTAGGACTGAGTACAATGACATCCACAGGCATTCAGTAGCTCACCTTACGTCTCAAAAGGTCAAAGACGCAGTTTGTGTGTGTGCATGTGTGTGTGTGTGTGTGTGTGTGTGTGTGTGTGTGTGTGCATGTGTGTGTGTGTGTGTGTGTGTGTGTGTGTGGTCGCTGTGAGTTTCTGTAATTAACTGTAGGTAAAGAACCCTGGTGTGCTGTAAAGTATATAACTATAAACCCACATTAGGACTGTAACCAGAACCACTTGCAGTCACTAATGCACACAGATATAGGATAGGGAGAATACAACCACTTGTTTTACCTGGTCTCCTTAGTGTTGTTTTACCTAACAGGCTCTGCATAAGGGACAAGCAGCACTAAGGGTGGTGTGTATGGAGTCAACTGTACAGTAGGACACATGAACCAATCAGCACAGAGCATCTGGCTAAAGCACCCCCAGATCTGTTCACCAGGCTACACTGGAAGGCCATTGTGTACTGTAGGTATGTAAAGGGTGGATTGTTAGTGTG
>CM059800.1:26687123-26819623 GCA_030435695.1 Brachymystax lenok tsinlingensis | reverse complement strand
AAACAGTTCTGTATTTTATTGTGATCTTACCTGGACATATTGGTTCCTGAGTTGCTTGACATGTTCAGAGTTCCTCTCAAAAGGCACAGTGTACAACTGTTTCATCCTGACCTGATGTTTTTCAGGACTCTAGAAATAGTTGTTATGCTTACACTGTGAATATTTGCAAAAGTAACGTTGTCTGCCAAGACTCTGTCTCGAATCTCAGTGAGTTTTATGCCATTGTTTCTGATGACCATATCAACAATGGCAGTTTCCTGCACATCAGTGAGCATCCTTCCTCTCCCACCTGTGTGAGGTAACCGTTGAGTCCTAAGCAGAAATGCAAAAGCAATTACACACAAGTCTATTTACTTCTGTAATGTGCAACTCAGTCATATGCCCTTGCAGAATACAAGTTACCTGTTGGTTTGCCGGAAAACTCTAACAATAGATGCCACTGTTGAGCGTTGCAAATTTGGCTGCACTCTCTGACCAGCTTCTCTCATTGAGAGACCATGATTTACTACATGATCAATTACAGTAGCTCTGATCTCATCTGAGACTACAGCTCTTGATCTTCCTCTTATTCTTCTTCCACCACGCATACGTATTCCTCGCCCCTCCCAGCCACTCTTCTTCCTCTTTCAGCCACTTCTCTATTTCTGGCTGGGTCCATGTTTACATCACAATACAAAACTATTCAGCAGTTGTCTCCTTTTGTAATGAAATTGAAAGAGTAACACCTGTGTAGATGTTCATCTACAATGAGAATCAGCTGTGGTTGGTCCAATTGGCCAATTGTTTTTATAGCATTTAATTTTAAGATTTAAAATATATTTCATTAAAATATTACTGTAGAAATGTAGCAAATTGCTGTCTTATTCAGTTTTGTATTATGTTATTGTTTTGAACATAAGTTTAACAGTTTTGAAAACAGTATATAAGCATGTGCAAATTGGCCTGTAGGTACACAGAGTTTTGGCGGTTGTTGTGTCGAAGTGAGAAAAGAGTTAATGTAATTTGAAAGATGTAGTCATTGAATGCATTTTGTGCCAAAGCAATGATAAATGATCCACAGTTTAGCCCACATATACTTCTGTTGTGCTCACTGTGTGAAGAGTTTTGAAAAAGTGACCTAAGTATTGAGAAATGTGTCCTAGCGACTGTAAAAAACTGTAATGTAATTTGAAAGATGTAGTCATTGAATGCATTTTGTGCCAAAGCAATGATAAATGATCCACAGTTTAGCCCACATATACTTCTGTTGTGCTCACTGTGTGAAGAGTTTTGAAAAAGTGACCTAAGTATTGAGAAATGTGTCCTAGCGACTGTAAAAAACTGTAACGGCAATAACTCTGCACGTACCCATGTACACACACTATGCAGTGCAATATATAGGGAATAGGATGCCGTTTGTGACACACGCATGTTTATTTATCCTTCACCTGTAAAGTGTGCTGGGTCTGTGTTCAATACTGTGAACCAGGACAAATACAATCCTATCTCTCTTCTAATAACATACATAGAGTAGCAGTCAGATGCCAGCAGATATTCCTAGCTATTTCATACCCCTAACAACTACACTCTCACTTACACAATCGATATGGTTTTTGGCTAACAGTTCTGCCAAAAAGACTGAAATGCAACATAAACTCCTGACACTAGGTGTGTGTGTGTGTGTGTCTATGTATCAACAGCATGCTGCTTCGTCTGATAAAATGTCTGCTTCTGCTATATAATCTCCAGCTGTAATCTTCATCCAATCAGCTGTTGAATGAAACCATCATAGAGAGAGTTCAGTTCGTGGAGTCACACAGAAGACCTGATGTGATTATGCCCAGGCTCTTATCTGACTCCATCTTAATAACATTGACTTTGTGTCTCTGGACTAGATACATTACTTTATAAATTACATTGGGCAGTTATTGGTATTGTCAGGTCAGTACACTTCATTACAGTTCAGTACAGTGTGTTGTTACGCCATGGCCGTTATCTATTTAGCTAGCGACCGGTTCCTGGTACTGTGTGTGTGTCTGTGTGCCCGTGTGTGTGTGCGTGTGTGAGTGTGTGTGCGCGCACGTGTATGTGTGTGTGTATTTGTGTGTATTTGTGTCTTATAGCGATTGGTTCCTGGTACTGGTATAGAGATGTCAGTCATACTGTGATGTTATTGACCCTACAGCCATCATCTTCCATTTGACAATCAATACCTTTCTGTTCAGCTCTGTCAGTTGGGAAGCTGCATGGTCCTTAGTTAATAAAAGCCTCTAGTGACTAGAGAGAAAACATTAGAAGACTATGTCCTCATCTCTGTGTGTGGGGGTTTTAGACGTGTGTGTGTATGTGGTACCAGGTTGGTGGTTAATAGTGTGTGAAGGCAGAGCAGGAGAACATGACAGGGACTAGAGACCATTAGAACACACACACACACTCCAGCAGCTTCCAGCCGAAATAGCAGCCTGCACCTCTTAACTAATTATCTTACCCTACTAATGCAATTACCCCTACTGTAATTTACCATGGCTACGAGGTCGCTCGATGCCTCACTGCTCTGTGTGTGTGTGTGTCCAGCACCATCTGGCTGTGAGTGATGAGCTGGTTCCAGGTATCCTTTCTGTCCTTGTTCCACGAACATCAGATCACTCAGCCAGCCACCCTGCACTCTCCCTCTCACCTCGGAAGCTGTGCTAGACCCCTAGCCCTGACCTAAATTACAACAGTGGTAGGCCTGATCACCAACAACGACGAGACAGCCTATAGGGAGGAGGTCAGAGACCTGGCCGTGTGGTGCCAGGACAACAACCTCTCCCTCAACATAACCAAGACCAAGGAGATGATTGTGGACTACAGGAAAAGGAGGACCGAGCACGCCCCCATTCTCATCGACGGGGCTGCAGTGGAGCAGGTTGAGAGCTTCAAGTTCCTTGGTGTCCACATCAACAACAAACTAACATGGTCCAAACACACAAAGACAGTCATGAAGAGGGCATGACAAAGCCTATTCCACCTCAGGAGACTAAAAAGATTTGGCATGGGTCCTGAGATCCTCAAAAGGTTCTACAGCTGCAACATCGAGAGCATCCTGACTGGTTGCATCACTGCCTGATACGGCAATTGCTCCGCCTCTGACCGCAAGGCACTACAGAGGGTAGTGCGTACGGCCCAGTACATCACTGGGGCTAAGCTGCCTGCCATCCAGGACCTCTCCACCAGGCAGTGTCAGAGGAAGGCCCTAAAAATTGTCAAAGACCCCAGCCACCCCAGTCATAGACTGTTCTCTCTACTACCGCATGGCAAGCGGTACTGGAGTGCCAAGTCTAGGACAAAAAGGCTTCTCAACAGTTTTTACCCCCAAGCCATAAGACTCCTGAACAGGTAATCAAATGGCTACCCGGACTTTTTGCATAGTTTATCATATATGCATAGTCACTTTAACTATACATTCATGTACATACTACCTCAATTGGACCGACCAACCAGTGCTCCACCACATTGGCTAATCGGGCTATCTATCTGCATTGTGTCCCGCCACCCACCAACCCCTTTATGCTATTGCTACTCTCTGTTCATCATATATGCATAGTCACTTTAACCATAACTACATGTACATATACTACCTCAATCAGCCTGACTAACCGGTGTCTGTATGTAGCCTCGCTACTTTTACAGCCTCTCTACTGTATATAGCCTGTCTTTTTTTACTGTTGTTTTTATTTCTTTACTTACCTATTGTTCACCTAATACCTTTTTTTTGCACTATTGGTTAGAGCCTGTAAGTAAGCATTTCACTGTAAGGTCTACACCTGTTGTATTCGGCGCACGTGACAAATAAACTTTGATTTGATTTGATTTGAAACTCATACCCAGCCCTAACCCACCCCAGCCAGGACATTTCTCTCTGTATCTCTCTCTCTCTCTGTCTCAAATTCAAAATGCTTTAATGGAATGAATAAGAAGGTCAATGATGGCAAAGCAAAGCGATACACACAATTATGGACACGACAGTGACAACAATAAAAATAGTAGCTATAAAATAATATATACAGTAACAGTCAAAAGTTTGGACACACCTACTCATTCAAAGGTTTTTCTTAATTTTACTATTTTCTACATTGTATAATAATAGGGAAGACATCAAAACTATGAAATAACACATATTGAATCACGTATTAACCAAAAAAAGTGTTAAACAAATGAAAATATATTTTAAAGTAGCTTCAAAGTAGCCAACCTTTGCCTTGATGACAGCTTTTCACACTCTTGGCATTCTCTCAACCAGTTTTATGAGAAATGCTTTTCCAATGCAGTCCAACTCATCCCAAACCATCTCAATTGGGTTGAGGTCGGGTGATTGTGGAGGCCAGGTAATCTGATGCAGCATTGTGTGGGAACTCCTTCAAGACTGTTGGAAAAGCATTCCTCGTGAAGCTGGTTGAAAGAATGCCAAGAGTGTGCAAAGCTGTCATTAAGGCAAAGGGTGGCTACTTTGAAGAATCTAAAATATATTTAGATTTTGTTAACACTTTTTTCGTTATTACATGATTCCATATGTGCTATTTCATAGTTTTGATGTCTTCACTTTTACACGGATTAAGTATCCACCGCTCTCTCTCTCGCTCTCTCTCGCTCTCTCTCGCTCTCTCTCACTCTCACTCTCGCCCTCTATCTCTGGACTTTGTAATTAAATCTTCAGAACAGCCAGCTTGCTGTGGCCTACTGACCTAGAGACTGGCCTGTCACTCTGTGTGTGTGTGCGTGCGCATGTGTCTGTGTTCACATCCGTATGTGAGTGTGTGTGTGTTTGTGTCAGTGTGTGTCCTCCACTGACCGGGAGGTCCAGGCCAGGCTGTCAGACACCTGTCTCTAGCTCAGGGAGACGTCATGGTCTGGGGGTGTGGGAACCACTGTGACTCAGCCTCTCTGGAGCACCGGGGGAAGTTACGTTAGCTATATTAAAAATATTAGGTAGGAGCACTATGGTGGTAACTATGCTAGGCTAGCTAGTTTAGCAATATTAGCAACAGGAGAGCAATTCTGCCTCTTCATGTGGAACTAGTATATACTTAAGGAAATATGTTAGCAGTTCTGAGAGTGGAGATGGACACAGCTGCGTTGTCTATGACTGCCTGCTAAATAACACCCTATTCCCTATGTAGAGCACTACTTTGACCAGGGCCGATGGGGCTTTACATAGGGGATATGGTGTCATTTGGGATGCATCCTACGTTATATGTTCTCTACTGTAGAAAAAACACTGATCCTCTCCTTGGTTAGAACCTATACAGCAAGCTGCCTGCTGCATACTGAGTCAACACTGGAATGAGCAACACACACACACACACACACCCACACACACTGCACACACACACACACACACACAGACTGCACACACACACACACACACACACACACACACACACACACACACACACACACACACACACACACACACACACACACACACACACACACACACACACACACATATGGACAAACAAATGATGCCTTAGCCATGCATCTGTCACTGAGATTACCTACAACCAGGAGACAACTGACAAGTGTGTGTGTATGTGTGTGTGTGTGTGTGTGTGTGTGTGTGTGTGTGTGTGTGTGTGTGTGTGTGTGTGTGTGTGTGTGTGTGTGTGTGTGTGTGTGTGTGTGTGTGTGTGTGTGTGTGTGTGTGTGTGTGTGTGTGTGTGTGTGTGTGTGTGTGTGTGTGTGTGTGTGTGTGTGTGTGTGTGTGTGTGTGTGTGTGTGTGTGTGTGTGTGTGTGTGTGTGTGTGTGTGTGTGTGTGTGTGTGTGTGTGTGTGTGTGTGTGTGTGTGTGTGTGTGCAGTGTGTGTGTGTGTGTGTGTGTGCAGTGTGTGTGTGTGTGTGTGTGTGTGTGTGTGTGTGTGTGTGTGTGTGTGTGTGTGTGTGTGTGTGTGTGTGTGTGTGTGTGTGTGTGTGTGTGTGTGTGTGTGTGTGTGTGTGTGTGTGTGTGTGTGTGTGTGTGTGTGTGTGTGTGTGTGTGTGTGTGTGTGTGTGTGTGTGTGTGTGTGTGTGTGTGTGTGTGTGTGTGGCAGGTGTGTGTGTGTGTGTGTGTGTGTGTGTGTGTGTGCAAAAAGTGTGTGTGTGTGTGTGTGTGTGTGTGTGTGTGTGTGTGTGTGTGTGTGTGTGTGTGTGTGTGTGTGTGTGTGTTCATGCCTTAGTTTATGTGCATGATCTTCCCCTAGAGAGTGATGTTGGGTGACCTATTTTCCATTAATGAGTAGGACAGAACAGAACTCTCATCAAGACAGCATAACTACAGTGACATGGACGGACACACGTGTCATTACCAAGCCTTCCTCTTACTGCAGCCTCATGGCTCCCAGGTCAGGAGACAGAACCATCCGCAGTCTGCAGAGAAAGACCTTGGTTGAAGACTCCGCACGTCAGGAGATATCCATCCACAGAGTTTAGAGACAGCTGATGTTAGGTTCTTTCCCCAGCAGAGTTGAGAAGGTTGGGTGTTGAGGCAGATCCTATAGGGTGGGGTTGTGAGGCTATCTTCAGGGTAGGATATTCTGTTTGCTCACGGCTCTATAGTGACAACAATAGAATTACCACTATATTGTGTATTGACACAGACTTCTAAAGTGGCACAGATTTGATAAGGATCAATAGGCTGTTTTCAATAATATCATAATTTCTCTCGCTCAGCCTTCACAGGACCAGGGCAGGGCTATACTGCAGGCTCTGAGGGTGAACTAGGCTGGGTAGCTAGAGCAATGTAGAGCAGGGCAGAGGAGGGCAGGACAGGGCTGTGCATTGCTGGGCTCCGGGCATAAAGGGCTTAAGCAGAGTAGAACTAGACTGGGAAGGGGAGAGCAGGGCAGGGCAGTACATTGCTGTTCCCTGGGCTCTGAGCTCTGGGCTCTGGGCTCTGGGCTCTGGGTGTAAAGTCTCTGGGCTGTGACTGACTGAACATACTGAGGAATATAGGTCAGCCAGCCAGCAGCTCCACAGATGAAAGATGCATACCATGCCTGGTTTAGCTAGAGCTGGCTGGGGCTGGCTGGAGTGGGGTGGAGAGAGCTGGCTGGGGCTGGCTGGAGTGGGGTGGAGAGAGCTGGCTGGGGCTGGCTGGTGGGTGGAAAGCTGGGGGCTGGTTGGAGTGGTGGAGAGAGCTGGGGGCTGGTTGGAGTGGGGTGGAGAGAGCTGGGTGGAGCTGGCTGGAGTGGGGTGGAGAGAGCTGGCTGGGGCTAGCTAGAGTGGGGTGGAGAAAGCTGGGTGGGGCAGGTTGGAGTGGGGTGGAGAGAGCTGGGTGGAGCTGGTTGGAGTGGGGTGGAGAGAGCTGGGTGGAGCTGGGTGGAGCTGGCTAGAGTGGGGTGTAGAGAGCCGGCTGGGGCTGGTTGGAGTGGGGTGGAGAGAGCTGGGTGGGGCTGGTTGGAATGGGGTGGAGAGAGCTGGGTGGGGCTGGTTGGAATGGGGTGGAGAGAGCTGGCTGGAATGGGGTGGAGAGAGCTGGCTGGGGCTGGCTGGAGTGGGGTGGAGAGAGCTGGGTGGAATGGGGTGGAGAGAGCTGGCTGGGGCTGGCTGGAGTGGGGTGGAGAGAGCTGGGTGGAGCACGTAGTGAGGGCTGGTAGGTATAAATAGAGAAGGGAAGAGTGTGGTTTCTTCCATCTCAGCACAGGCACTTAGACTGGCAGCAGGAGAGAGAGGGGAAAGGGGGAGAGACGGAGAGGGTTTGGGATTTGTGGGCACCACTACCTCTCCTCCTCTCTCTCTCTTAATCCCACTCCCTCCCTCTCTCACTCTGGCTCTCTCTTTCTTGGGAGCAGCTGTGTCCAGCTCACAATGCCTCACTCTGTTCTCACTCTGTGTGTTCTGTATCTACTCCCTGTGTGTATTTGGTCACTATGTGTGTGTGTGTGTGTGTGTGTGTGTGTGTGTGTGTGTGTGTGTGTGTGTGTGTGTGTGTGTGTGTGTGTGTGTGTGTGTGTGTGTGTGTGTGTGTGTGTGTGTGTGCGCGTGCGCGTGTGCGTGTGCGTGCGTGCGACTTGTCTGTATGAGTTGATAGATTGATATGGTGATACCCAATACCCACCACACTAATTGCACATTTCTAATGAGGATTTACCCCAGTGTTTTACCCAAAATACTTTTCTGTTTCCATCTATGTAGGTCGGCACCTGTGTCTCGCTGGGCCATGGCTCCAGCGGACCTGTTCTGACCTGGAGCCAAGACCAGGCCCATTTTAGCTTAATTTTCCTAATAATGGCTAACTATGAACTGTAACACCTTCTCACAAAGCTACTGTCTTTAATGATGTAGAGGTTGTGATTCTGCTCGCCTCTACCCCTACAACAGTCCTCCCTACCCCTACAACAGTCCTCCCTACCCCTACAACAGTACTCCCTACCCCTACAACAGTACTCCCTACCCCTACAACAGTACTCCCTACCCCTACAACAGTCCTCCCTACCCCTACAACAGTCCTCCCTACCCCTACAACAGTCCTCCCTACCCCAACAACAGTACTCCCTACCCCTACAACAGTACTCCCTACCCCTACAACAGTCCTCCCTACCCCTACAACAGTCCTCCCTACCCCTACAACAGTACTCCCTACCCCTACAACAGTCCTCCCTACCCCTACAACAGTCCTCCCTACCCCTACAACAGTACTCCCTACCCCTACAACAGTACTCCCTACCCCTACAACAGTCCTCCCTACCCCTACAACAGTCCTCCCTACCCCTACAACAGTACTCCCTACCCCTACAACAGTCCTCCCTACCCCTAAAACTGTCCCCCATACCCCTACAAAAGTCCTCCCTACCCCTACAACAGTCCTCCCTACCCGTACAACAGTACTCCCTACCCCTACAACAGTCCTCCATACCCCTACAACAGTCCTCCCTACCCCTATAATAGTCCTCCCTACCCCTACAACAGTCCTCCCTACCCCTACAGCAGTCCTCCCTACCCCTACATCAGTCCTCCCTACGCCTACAAGAGTACACCCTACCATTACAACTGTACTCCCTACCCCTACAACAGTACTCCCTACTCCTACAATAGTACTCCCTACCCCTACAACAATATTCTCTACTCCTACAACATTACTCCCTACTCTGACAACAGTACTTCCTAACCCCTGTACAATACAGCTGATTTACTAAATACATCACCAATGACTTACATAAAAAAAACACTGTTCTGTTTGGCTGTGTCCAAGTTGTCAAGTGTTTTGTTAAGGTAGAAGTTGAAGCAGAAGTTTAGAAGTGTCTTTTAGAGCGATTCGTCTCCAAGGCAGTTTATAATTTATGTGCATAACTTCAAGGGAGTCGGTTCAATCACTCAACGCATGTACATACACTGACACACACTGACACACACTGACACACACACACACACACACACACACACACACACACACACACACACACACACACACACACACACACACACACACACACACACACACACACACACACTGGGGGCAAACATAATTATGCACATTATTCAATTAAATGATAATCTCTCAATAGTCTGTTGTATATTAGTCACATTAGACAGGACTGTAAATGACCTGTGAAAACTGGGTGGGTGGTAATGAAGCTCTGTGATTATCTACACACACACACACACACACACACACACACACACACACACACAAACTTTAGTCCTGCGTTCCAAAGGCCTCAGCTATAGAACAATAACAAGGTGCTTCAGATCAGCTGACATTCCATCTAATTGAATAAGTGAAGGACTTTGTCCCTTTCAGAGGAAGAAAAGGGGAGGGGGGTGGATGGAGTGGGATAAGTGGAGGAGGACAGAGAATGTCTGAGAAAGAGAAGGAGTATGGAGGAAAGAGAGAGAGAGGTTAGGAGAGAGAGAGGGTGTCTGAGAAAGAAAGTGTGGAGGAGATGGGGCAAGAGAGAGAGAGGTTAGGAGAGAGAGAGGGTGTCTGAGAAAGAAAGTGTGGAGGAGATGGGGCAAGAGAGAGAGAGGTTAGGAGAGAGAGAGGGTGTCTGAGAAAGAAAGTGTGGAGGAGATGGGGCTAGAGAGAGAGGTTAGGAGAGAGAGAAGGACCATGCTGTCAGTCTGTTCTATTGTTTGTCCTGACTGTAATGATATATCTGAGACTACCTGAGGAGAGAGAGAATGAGAAAGAGGAGGGGAGGAGGGAGCGGAAGAGGGGTAGACAAAGGAGGAAAGTGGGCAGACAGAAGGGGACAGGCTGGTGGCAGAGGGGAGACGGGGAAGTGGTGTAAGGGGGATGGTTGAAGAGGGCAGGGGGGGAGTGAGGTGCCTGAAGAGGGCCGTGGGGTTAGGCTGGAGGGGCAGGCTAGACATGCTGAAGGCATAGTGACAGACAGAGACAGACTGGCTGACTACTGATTGTAGACTAGAGGGGTCTGGGGACAGACAGAGAGGGAGTACTGCAGCCGCAGGCTCTTGAGACACAGAGAGTTTTTCTGATTAGTGTGTGTTCAGACCTAGAGGCTTTTCTGGGGTTTGTAGGAGAAAACTCCTGCTCTTTATGTCTCCCTCCCAAAACACTACATCTAATCCACAATTTCAGACAGTTACTGTATATACACTCAGAGCATCTCACAATAACACAGGCACGCACGCAGGTACACACACACACACCCCCTACCAGCTGTTTTCTGGTGAGCACCTGCTACTCAGTGGAAAGGTCACAGACAATCGAATCATCAGAGACAATCTGCATCTCTCCATCCCTCTCTCCCTCTGACTCCACCTCTCTCTTCATCTCTCCATCCCTCTCTCCCTCTGACTCCACCTCTCTCTTCATCTCTCTATCCCTCTCCCTCTGACTCCACCTCTCTCTTCATCTCTCCATCCCTCTCTCCCTCTGACTCCACCTCTCTCTTCATCTCTCCATCCCTCTCACCCTCTGACTCCACCTCTCTCTTCATCTCTCTATCCCTCTCCCTCTGACTCCACCTCTCTCTTCATCTCTCTATCCCTCTCCCTCTGACTCCACCTCTCTCTTCATCTCTCCATCCCTCTCTCCCTCTGACTCCACCTCTCTCTTCATCTCTCCATCCCTCTCTCCCTCTGACTCCACCTCTCTCTTCATCTCTCCATCCCTCTCTCCCTCTGTCTCCACCTCTCTCTTCATCTCTCTATCCCTCTCCCTCTGTCTCCACCCCTCCTTCATCTCTTCATCCCTGTCATCTCACCATCCCTCTCTCCCTCTGTCTCCTCTCCTCTCTTCATCACTCCATCCCTCTCGCCCTATTTCTCCACCCCCCTCTCCCTCGCTCTCCACCCCTCTCTTCATCTCTCTTGCCCTCTTCTCCACCCCTCTCTCCATCCCTCTCTCCCTCTGTCTCCACCCCTCTCTTCATCTCTCTCCCTCTGTCTCCACCCCTCCTTCATCTCCCCATCCCTCTCGCCCTCTGTCTCCACCCCTCTCTTCATCTCTCATCCTCTCTCTCCTCTGTCTCCACCCTCCTTCATCTCTCCATCCCTCTCACCCTCTGTCTCCACCCCTCTCTTCATCTCTCATCCCTCTCTCCCTCTGTCTCCACCCCTCCTTCATCTCTCATCCCTCTCTCCCTCTGTCTCCACCCCTCCTTCATCTCTCCATCCCTCTCTCCCTCTGTCTCCACCCCTCCTTCATCTCTCATCCCTCTCTCCCTCTGTCTCCACCCCTCCTTCATCTCTCCATCCCTCTCACCCTCTGTCTCCACCCCTCTCTTCATCTCTCATCCCTCTCGCCCTCTGTCTCCACCCCTCCTTCATCTCTCATCCCTCTCTCCCTCTGTCTCCACCCCTCTCTTCATCTCTCATCCCTCTCTCCCTCTGTCTCCACCCCTCTCTTCATCTCTCCATCCCTCTAACCCTCTGTCTCCACCCCTCCTTCATCTCTCCATCCCTCTAACCCTCTGTCTCCACCCCTCTCTTCATCTCTCCATCCCTCTAACCCTCTGTCTCCACCCTCCTTCATCTCTCCATCCCTCTCACCCTCTGTCTCCACCCCTCTCTTCATCTCTCATCCCTCTCGCCTCTCTGTCTCCACTCCCTCCTTCATCTCTCATCCCTCTCTCCCTCTGTCTCCACCCCTCCTTCATCTCTCCATCCCTCTAACCCTCTGTCTCCACCCCTCTCTTCATCTCTCCATCCCTCTAACCCTCTGTCTCCACCCCTCCTTCATCTCTCCATCCCTCTCACCCTCTGTCTCCACCCCTCTCTTCATCTCTCATCCCTCTCGCCCTCTGTCTCCACCCCTCCTTCATCTCTCATCCCTCTCTCCCTCTGTCTCCACCCCTCTCTTCATCTCTCCATCCCTCTCTCCCTCTGTCTCCACCCCTCTCTTCATCTCTCCATCCCTCTCTCCCTCTGTCTCCACCCCTCTCTTCATCTCTCCATCCCTCTAACCCTCTGTCTCCACCTGCCTGTGTGTTTGTGTCAGCTGGAGACAGGAGGCCAGTGGAGACGTATGACTGGGTGATTGTGTGTTCTACTCCGTGCTGATAGGTTCCTGTCTCTTCTTGTTCAAACACAGTTCTAATCAGAGTTCTCTATTCCAACACACCCTGCACAGCATCCACAATCTGGTAAACACAGCCCTGTGTGTGTGTGAGAGAGAGAGTCACAGGGAGGTCAGTATAATAAGTGTACAGAGAGGAGATGGAGGTGGGGTTGTTACACAGAAATGTGGCCCGCTCAATTTTCCTGTTTCCAGGATCTGATTCTGTATCACGTCCTGGCCTGGGATTAGCCGGCTGGCTAGCATTTGTGTTTAGGTCATTGTATTGTATTTCTATGTTTGGGTTTGATGGTTCCCAATTAGAGGCAGCTGATTGTCGTTACCTCTAATTGGGAACCATATATATGTTTGTTCTTTTCAACACTTGGGTTGTGGGTTATTGAATGTATGTATGTCAGTTTAACTGTGTATGTGTTTAGTCTACACAGTTTATGCGATCGTTGTGTTTTCTTTATTTTGGTTCATTGCATACTTGTACGTTCCATTGATTATTATTAAAACATGTGGAATAGCAATCTCGCTGCATTTTGGTCTGATCCTTTCGGAGGTCGTGACATTCTGTCCCACCAACCTGTTGATGTAATGTTCCCATGTTTATCCCTGATGGTGAGGACTGGGACGGTGTGTGTTTACTTTATAATGAGGAACAGCTTCTCAGAACAAAGGGGTCAGCATCGACCCGCTACTCTCCCAAATCACGGCACGTTGGGGCATATACACACACACTCGCAATGGCTACACTCGCAATGGCTGCCTGGTATTGTGAAATAATTTCCATGGTAATATAGAATGTTCATTCAAATGATGCTAACTGATGTGGCTCATGCAATAGAATGTATTTGTTGTAATGCCAGTTGAGTTGACTCAACAAATCACAGCACAGATTGAAGGGTACACTTCCTGCTTTTACTTCCTGGCATGGGTCTAGATTGAAGATTACATGTATTTTTTTACCTAGGCTGCCTGGCCCACCCATAATGCTATTACTGACTTGAATGGGGATGTCCGTTCTATTCATTATATTTCTATGCTAGAGAGAGTCAGGTACTAACTATTAGAGGAAGGGCAGAAAGGAGAGGAGGGTCCAGGGGAACAGAAGGCGTGGTGAGGCCAGACAGGACCCAGCTTATGCTATCACCAGTTCTTCCTGCTGTATTCTTCCTGCTCTACTCAAAGATCTCAGAATTTGTGTATCTTGTGTTTGTTTTTGCATGGGCGTGTGCGCCCGTTCCTTTGTGTGAGTGTGTGTTTTTGCGTGCTTATGTGCATTTGATTTAGTGTGTTTGTGTGTTTGTTTACTAATGCACAAGTGAATAGGGCTGAGCTGAAGGCTCAGATAGCTTCTAGATATGTTGGGTTTGGGGCCCAGCCTCAATACATGCTCAGATAACACTAAAACACTAATACCTACACAAACACAGATAGCTAAGGACGTTGTTACTTATTCATTTACAGTGTTACTATTGGACTATATGAGTTGTTAGCTTGGCTGAACTAACAGAGATTTCATATTGCATCACAACACCAGTGGTTGACTTGTTGAAACACAGCTACATGCTACTAGGATTTATATTCAGGAACGGACATTAACCTGATGGGAAAAGGAGTAATGTTTTGTTTACTTAATGGTAGTGTTTGGTGAACCACCAATATGACTAACACATCGATGGACAGTTTCCTTCTTATTGCATGTTTATTGTGTCATGTGTGTTTGTGCATTTAGTTATTTTAAAAGTGTGTTAGAGTTGTGCCTGTTTATTCTCTGTATTGTGAGTTAGGGTTGAGGAAGTAGCTAGTGGACAGAGTTTCACTGTCATTAACTCAGAGTTATATGCTAAAATCAGTGGAATGTTATATGCTAAAACCCGTGGAATGTTTATATCAGTGGAACGTTATATGCTAAAATCAGTGGAACGTTATATGCTAAAATCAGTGGAACGTTATATGCTAAAATCAGTGGAACGTTATATGTTTATATCAGTGGAACGTTATATGCTAAAATCAGTGGAAAGTTATATGTTAAAATCAGTGGAACGTTATATGTTAAAATCAGTGGAACGATATATGCTAAAATCAGTGGAACGTTATATGTTAAAATCAGTGGAACGATATATGTTAAAATCAGTGGAACGATATATGCTAAAATCAGTGGAACGTTATATGTTAAAATCAGTGGAACGTTATATGTTCAAATCAGTGGAATGTTATATGCTAAAATCAGTGGAACTTTTTATGTTAAAATCAGTGGAACGTTATATGTTAAAATAAGTGGAACGTTATATGCTAAAATCAGTGGAACGTTATATGTTAAAATCAGTGGAACGTTATATGTTAAAATCAGTGGAACGTTATATGCTAAAATCAGTGGAACGTTATATGTTAAAATCAGTGGAACGTTATATGTTAAAATCAGTGGAACGTTTTATGTTTATATCAGTGGGACGTTATATGCTAAAATCAGTGCAACGTTATATGCTAACATCAGTGGAACGTTATATGTTAAAATCAGTGGAACATTATATGTAAAAATCAGTGGAACGTTATATGTTAAAATCAGTGGAACGTTATTTGATAAAATCAGTGGAACGTTATATGATAACATCAGTGGAACGTTATATGTTAAAATCAGTGGAACGTTATATGATAAAATCAGTTGAACGTTATATGTTAAAATCAGTGTGATTTCCTTTTTTGTCTCTAACAGGGTTGGGCCAGAGTTTAGACACTGTCTGTCTTATCCTGCCTGTCTGCCTGGCAGCATGTTTGTCTGTCTGCCCCTGCCTGTCTGCCTGGCAGCATGTATGTCTGTCTGTCTGACCCTGCCTGTCTGCCTGGCAACATGTATGTCTGTCTGTCTGACCCTGCCTGTCTGTCTGACTGTCCTGGCGCCTTCTCCATTGTCTAACCCGTGAAATACAGAGCCTTCCTATATATTAAACCATGTTAGTGCTGCCTAACTGGATTATCAAACCTTTCCTTTCTAGCTGCAAGAGTGTGTGTGTGTGTGTCTGAGTGTGTGTGTGTGTGTTTGAGTGCCTGTGTGTGTTTGTGTGTGTGTGTTTTAGCTTCCTCTGAAACAGATCTCTTTGGGGCTCAAAGACAGTGACTGGCCCCCCAAGGCGTAATCCTTATCACTGTCAGGGCAGGAGTGTGTGTGTGTGTGTGTCAAGGGGACCAGGAGGGTGTGTGTGTATGCTGAAGGCAGCAGGAGGGTGTGTGTGTATGCTGAAGGCAGCAGGAGGGTGTGTGTGTATGTGTGTCGGGGAGGCCCGTGGGAAGACCTTTGAGGCTGTAGACAGACAGGGGGTTGATGGCTCTATGACCCCTCTACTCAGACAGGCTCCAGAAACTACAGTGTCTCAGACAGAGAAATATGACCCCTCATTAGAGAGGAGAGGAGGTGGATGAGAGGAAAGGGATAGGGGAGAGGAGAAGAGAGAAGAGAGGAGGTGAGGATATGAGAGGGATATAGTTGAGGGATTGGGGGGAGAAGAGAGGGGAGTGGAGCGGAGTGGAGGGGAGGAGAGGCATAGAGGAGAGGAGAGAGAGGGAGGGAGGGAGGGAGGGAGGGAGGGAGGGAGGGAGGGAGGAGAGGAGAGGGAAGAATAGAGGAGAGGGACAGAGGAGAAGAGAGAGGAGAGGAGAGGGGAGGAAAGGAGAGATGTGGGGAGGAGAGGAGGGATAGAGGAGAGGGATAGGGGTAGGGGAGAGGAGAGGAGTGTGATAGAGGAGATGGATAGGGATAGGGCAGAGGAGAGGAGAGAGATAGGGAGAAGAGGGATAGAGAGGAGAGGAGAGAGGAGAGACAGAGGAGAAGAGAGTGATAGAGGAGAGAAGGGATGGGGGAGAGGAGAGGAGAGTGGAAGAGAGAAGGATAGAGAAGAGGATAGGCATAGAGGAGAGAGGAGAGGAGAAGACAGGAGAGGAGAGGAGGAGAGGAGAGGGAAAGGGATAGGGGAAAGGGAGGGGAGAAAAGAGGGTATGCATAGAGGAGAGGTGAGGAGAGGAGAGGGATAGAGTAGAGAGAATAGAGGAGAGGGACAGAGTAGAGGAGAGAGGAGAAGAGTGAAGGGGATAGGCGTTCTGCACCCGGTGCCGACAGAGATGGCAGCCTCGCTTCAGCTCAGCATTTAACACCATAGTACCCTCCAAACTCGTCACTAAGCTCGAGACCCTAGGTCTCGACCCCGCCCTGTGCAACTGGGTCCGACTTCCTGACGGGCCAGCCCCAGGTGGTAAGGGTAGGAAACAACATCTCCACCCCTCTGATCCTCAACACGGGCCCCACAAGGGTGCGTTCTCAGCCCTCTCCTGTACTCCCTGTTCATCCATGACTAACTCAATCATCAAGTTTGCAGACGACACTACAGTGGTAGGCTTGATTACCAACAACGACGAGACGGCCTACAGGGAGGAGGTGAGGGCCCTCGGAGTGTGGTGTCAGGAAAATAACCTCTCACTCAACGTCAACAAAACAAAGGAGATGATCGTAGACTTCAGGAAACAGCAGAGGGAGCACCCCCCTATCCACATCGACGGGACAGTAGTGGAGAAGGTGGAAAGTTTTAAGTTCCTCGGCGTACACGTCACGGACAAACTGAAATGGTCCACCCACACTGACAGCGTGGTGAAGAAGGCGCAACAACCTCAGGAGGCTGAAGAAATTTGGCTTGTCACCAAAAACACTCACAAACTTCTACAGATGCACAATCGAGAGCATCCTGTCGGGATGTATCACCGCCTGGTACGACAACTGCTCCGCCCACAACCGCAAGGCTCTCCAGAGAGTAGTGAGGTCTACACAATGCATCACCGGGGGTAAACTACCTACCCTCCAGGACACCTACACCACCCAATGTCACAGGAAGGCCAAAAAGATCATCAAGGACAACAACCACCCGAGCCACTGCCTGTTCACCCCGCTATCATCCAGAAGGCGAGGTCAGTACAGGTGCATCAAAGCTGGGACCGAGAGATTGAAAAAACAGCTTCTATCTCAAGGCCATCAGACTGTTAAACAGCCATCGCTAACATTGAGTGGCTGCTGCCAACATACTGACTCAAATCTCTAGCCACTTTAAATAATAGAATATTGGATGTAACAAATGTATCACTAGTCACTTTAAACAATGCTTTATATAATGTTTACATATCTGACATTACTCATCTCATATGTATATACTGTTCTCTATACCATCTACTGAATCTTGCCTATGCCGTTCGGCCATCGACTCAATTCTCTAGCCACTTTATTAATAAAAAATTGGATGTAATAAATGTATCACTAGCCACTTTAAACGATGCCACTTTATATAATGTTTACATATCCTACATTACTCATATGTATATACTGTACTATATACCATCTACTGCATCTTGCCTATGCCGTTCGGCCATCGCTCATCCATATATTTATATGTACATACTCCGTATTCATTCCTTTACACTTGTGTGTATAAGGTAGTTGTTGTGAATTTGTTAGATTACTTGTTAGATACTACTGCATGCTAAGCACAAGCATTTCGTTACACTCGCATTAACATCTGCTAACCATGTGTATGTGACAAATACAATTTGATTTGATTTGAGAGAAGAGGGGAGGAGAGGAGAGGGATAGAGGAAAAGAGAGGAGGGATGGGGGATAGAGGAGAGGAGAGGGTAGGGTAGGAAAGGAGAGTGTAAGAAAGAAGGACCCAGTGTTAATATCTGGTTGTATACCAGGGAGAGTCATTAGTGCTAACCAAACAGAGATACATAGATCTGCTACACAAATTAATGTCATTAACATCATCCTCTCCCTTTGTCTTCTAACTAACGTGCGTGCGAGTGAGCGAGCGCGTGAGAGTGTGTTTGTGCGTGCGTGGGAGTGTGTAGCAGACTTTGTCTCCTTCCCCAAGTGATGTCAGCACCATATGTCACTGCAGGCACGTTTTTCATTTTAAAAATGAAACTTCTGTTTCAATCACAGTCGTTGAAATTACACTGATTGAATATGATTTTCAGGGGGAATTTTTAGAAATGATTGAATTATTTTTTGATTGCTTGTCAGTTTGAAAGTTAAATGGCGAATGAATACAATCCTTTGTTCCACTGAATTAAACAGTGTAGAGTGTCAAGCTGACATGGTGGTAATACACAGCAAAGTAAACACTGTAGAGAGTCAAGCTGACATGGTGGTAATACACAGCAAAGTAAACACTGCAGAGTGTCAAGCTGACATGGTGGTAATACACAGCAAAGTAAACACTGCAGAGTGTCAAGCTGACATGATGGTAATACACAGCAAAGTAAACACTGTAGAGTGTCAATCTGACATGGTGGTAATACACAGCAAAGTAAACACTGTAGAGAGTCAAGCTGACATGGTGGTAATACACAGCAAAGTAAACACTGCAGAGTGTCAAGCTGACATGGTGGTAATACACAGCAAAGTAAACACTGTAGAGAGTCAAGCTGACATGGTGGTAATACACAGCAAAGTGTCAAGCTGACATGATGGTAATACACAGCAAAGTAAACACTGTAGAGTGTCAATCTGACATGGTGGTAATACACAGCAAAGTAAACACTGTAGAGAGTCAAGCTGACATGGTGGTAATACACAGCAAAGTGAACACTGTAGAGAGTCAAGCTGACTTGGTAGTAATACACCCCTTGGTAAACTGAAATATAAACCTTGTGTCGACTCCTCGATTAAAGCAAGTACATGCATTTTGAGTTTGTATGTTCTGTGTGAGGTCAGCTCTTAGCAGTGACATGACTCAGTATTGTTACATTTATATCACTAATATTATTATTACATTATGTTGACTATTTGTATGGTTATGTCCAGGGTTGGGGAGTTACTGATTACGTCAGTTACATGTAATCTGATTACAAAAAAACGATCTGTAATCAGTTACGTTACCACCAAAAATGTTGCAATCAGATTACAGATCATTCTGAAAATTAGATGAGTACTTCTAGGATTACTTTTAAAATCAGAAAGGATGTTTGTTAATTACATTATGGCACCTTTCTGTTTTCTCAAAGACAAGTTAGTTCCACCTGAGAGTCTGACCACAAGTCAGAGACCACTATGATGACACACCAAATGCATTTGATGGATAATTTTTGTCTTCTTCAAATGCCTCTTAAGAGGAAAGTAATCAGTTTGGGTAATCCAAAAGTTAGGTTAAGGATGAACATTTTGGACAGGTAACTAGTAACTGTAACAGATTACATTTAGAAAGTAACCTACCTAACCTTGAGCATGTCCTGCTACTTGACTGCTGTTATGGGTTAAATCCTTTTAGAGACTTTATCGGCCGTGTGTGTGTGTGTGTGTGTGTCAGCACACGCACTTGTGTGGTTGTGTGCGTGGTCATGCTGTGCCATGGCAATGGGCCATAAATTATATATTTTCTCCACTCTGGCGCATTTAGCGCTTGGTTTCACCCTGATTACTCATCCAGCTCCCGCTCTCTGTCCACTATGACACACACACACACACACACACACACACACACACACACACACACACACACACACACACACACACACACACACACACACACACACACACACACACACACACACACACCATGATGTAATCACTTAGAACATCCTCTTGACTTGGAAAAGGTTTCTGACCTTATATACAGTATGTGTATAGGATGCTAGAGTCAGCTAGGGAGGGATGGAAGGAGAGAAGGAGGGATGGACAAAGAGAGGGAAGGAAGGAAGGGTAGAAGGAGAAATGGATAATGGGAGGGAAGGATCGAACAAGAAAAGGAGGGATGAAGAGAGGGAAAGATGGAAGGAGAAAGGGAGGGATGAAGAGAGGGAGAGAGAAGGCGAGAGGGAGGGTCCGGACACAGCAGTGTGACTCTACTTCCAGTGAACCTAGTTCTGAGTGATAAGAACCCCCCGCCCCTCTCCTTCCACTCCAGCTCTTACCCAGAGGTAGAGGAGGCTAACCTTCCTGCTTATCTTTTCTCTCTCTCTCTCTCTCGCTTGCTCGCTTTCTCTCTTTTTCCTCCAGCTTCCTTTCCTGTACTCTTATCTGACAGCCCGCTACTTGGCCAGGTCCAGAGTAATAAGATTATGATATATAGTATGATACATAGTATGATACATAGTATGATATATAGTATGATATATAGTACTATAACAAGGTTCTAATATTACGATATATAGTACTATAATAAGGTTATAATGTTATTATATATAGTACTATAATACAGTTCTGATGTTATGAAAGCAAAAACAGGTTTTTAGAAATGTTTGCAAATGTATTAAATATATATATTTAAAGCAATTAAATATATAATTTCCATAAATATTCAGAAACTTTACTCAGTACATTGTGAAGCGCCTTTGGCAGCGATTACAGCTTCGAGTCTTCTTGGGTATGACGTTACAAGCTTGGCACGCCTGTATTTGGGGAGTTTCTCCCATTCTTCTCTGCAGATCCTCTCAAGATCTGTCAGGTTGGATGGGGAGCGTCGCTGCACAGCTATTTTCAGGTCTCTCCAGAGATGTTTGATCGGGTTCAAATCTGGGCTATGGCTGTGCCACTCAAGGACATTCAGAGACTTGTCCTGAAGCCACCCCTGCGTTGTCTTGGCTGTGTGCTTATGGTCGTTGTCCCTTTGAAAAGTGAACCTTCACCCGTCTGAGGTCCTGAGTGCTCTGGAGCAGGTTTTCGTCATGGATAACTCTGTTCATATTTCTCTCAATCCAGACTAGTCTCCACAGCATGATGCTGCTGAAGAGGGTTAAACCAAGGCCTCGTGCCTTTTAAAGGGTTAATACATTGTGTTATGATAAACTGTAAGGTCTCCTCTTCTAGGAGACCTCTGTGTGTGTGTCAGAAGATGCTGTCAGAAGATGCTTGAACTCGTTCACCTTGTTTTGACCCTATACAAGTTTCGGTCAAACTGTCACGTCCAGGCCTGAGTTGACAGGCTGGCGTGTTTAGTTTTGTTTTTGGTGTAGGGTTTTTTCTGTTCTAGGGTGTGTATTTCTATGTTGGGGAAATGGTTCCCAATTAGAGGCAGCTGTTTGTCGTTACCTCTAATTGGGAACCATATATAATTTTGTAGTTTTCAGAAGGGTTTGGTGGGTTATTGTTTGTTCATAGCGTAAGTGTTTAGTTTATGTTATGTTCTATGTTACGATCTTCGTTCGTTTGTTTAATGTTTTCCCAGTTTACGTTTAAAATAAAGTATGTATACTGGATACCTCGCTGCGCCTTGGTCCGTCCCTCATGAAGATCGTGACACAAACCCACTTCTGAACTTTTAATTGCTGATAAGATGGTTGCTTATTTACTTATCACCCTGCTTAAAAACATCTTAGGGCTAGGCCCCTTTTTTCTCATTTTTCGCCTGAATGACGTGCCCAAAGTAAACTGTCTGTTGCTCAGGCCCTGGCCCTGAAGCCAGGATATGCATATAATTGGTACGATTGGAAAGAAAACACTTTGAAGTTTGTAGAAATGTTAAGATAATGTAGGAGAATATAACACAATAGATATGGTAGGAGGAAATCCAAAGAAAACCAACCTGAATATTTTTTTTTTGAGAGACCATCCTCTTAGAATGGGAAGTATGAGGTCATATAGCTCCCTGGATGCAATTTATGAAACCTGTGCCAGTGGAAAATTATTTCGCATGGCATGTTTTCGCTGTAATAGCTACTGTAACTCGGACAGTGCAGTTAGATTAACAAGAAGTTAAGCTTTCAACCGATATAAGACACTTATATGTACCTAAATGTTTAATATCCATCATTTTTATGATTATTTATTTGAATTGCGCGCCCTCCAGTTTCACCGGAAGTTGTCCCGCTAGTGGGAGCCTAGGCCTAAAAGGTTTTAAATAAACTTATGCGAGTTAAGGGATAGACTACACACATATAGGGTTATTTTGCATTCATTTATCTGTATTCACATTACACAGAGCCTAATTAAAAAAAAGAGATATGGCAGACGGGAGCTCAGAGTTGTCAGAGGTGCTTCATGAACACATTGTTAAAAACAAAACTTGGGGGTAAACCTTTCAGGTATATGTTTTTGATACTTCTTATCATCCACCAGCATCCTCTGTTGGGGGGAATAGAGATCCAAGTGAATCAATTAAAAACCAGTAACCAATGGGTAAAAATGGTCCAGAACCTGAGCCTACAAGCCACGCCTATTGGTTCGTATGTCGTCATTTAATAAAAACCTCAGTGTCAGAGTGAATTGTTTGGATCAATTGTTGTCCCATTGCTAAGTACGCCTATCACATGCAGTGTCCTCTCATACATCCTCCAACAAGTTAGGACAGCTAGGAATCAACAGAATCTTAAAGCTGTTACAGCCAGGCATGTGGTATCTTATATAGACAGGTGTGTGTGCCTTTCCAAATCATGTCCAATCAATTGAATTTATCGCAGGTGAACTCCAATCAAGTTGTAGAAACATCTCAAGGATAATCTATGGATGCACCTGAGCTCAATTTCGAGTCTCATAGCAAAGGGTCTGAATACTTATGTAAATAAGGTATTTCAGTTTTTTGTTTTTAATAAATTTGCAAAACTTTCTACAAACCTGTTTTCGCTTTGTCATTCTGGAATATTGTGTGTAGATTGATTAGGGGAAAAAATTACTTCATCCATTTTAGAATAAGGCTGTAACGTAACAAAATGTAGAAAAAGTCAAGGCTTCTGAATATTTTCCGACTGCACTGTACAGTACTATAATAAGGCTCTTATGTTATGGTATATATTACTATAATAAGGTTCTAATGTTATCATATATAGTACTATAATAAGGTTATGGTATTGTGATATACAGTACAATAATAAGGTTCTAATGTTATGATACATAGTACTATATTAAGGTTCTAATGTTATGATATACAGTACTATAATAAGGTTCTAATGTGATGATATATAGTACCATAATAAAGATATAATTTTATGATATATGGTATAGTACTATAATAAGGTTCTAATGTTATGATATATAGTACTATAATAAGGTTCTAATGTTATAATATATAGTACTATAATAAAGTTATAATGTTATGATATACAGTACTACAATACGGTTCTAATGTTATGATATACAGTACCATAATAAGGTTCTTATGTTATGATATATAGTACTATAATAAGGTTCTAATGTTATGATATATAGTACTATAATAAAGATATACATTTATGATGTACAGTACTATAATACGGTTCTAATGTTATGATATACAGTACTACAATACGGTTCTAATGTTATGATATACAGTACCATAATAAGGTTCTAATGTTATGATATATAGTACTATAATAAGGTTCTAATGTTATGATATATAGTACTATAATAAAGATATACATTTATGATGTACAGTACTATAATACGGTTCTAATGTTATGATATACAGTACTACAATATGGTTCTAATGTTATAATATACAGTATTATAATAGGGTTCTAATGTTATGATATATAGTACTATTTAAGGTTCTAATGTTATGATATATAGCACTATAATAAGGTTATGGTATTGTGATTTACAGTACTATATTAAGGTTCTAATGTTATGATATATAGTACTATTTTAAGGTTCTAATGTTATCATATATAGTACTATAATAAGGTTATGGTACTGTGATATACAGTACTATAATAAGGTTCTAATGTTATGATATGTAGTACGATATTAAGGTCTTAATGTTATAATATACAGTACTATAATAAGGTTCTAATAAGATGATATTCAGTACTATAATAAGGTTCTAATGTTATGATATATAGAACTATATAAGGTTCTAATGTTATGATATATAGTACTATAATAAAGTTATATTGTTATGATATACAGTACTATAATATGTTCTAATGTTATGATATGTAGTACTATATTAATGGTATGATATACAGAACTAGGTTCTAATGTTATGATATACAGTACTACAATAAGGTTCTAATGTGATGATATACAGTACTACAATAGGGTTCTAATGTTATGATATATAGTACCATAATAAAGTTCTAATTTTATGATATATAGTATAGTACTATAATAAGGTTCTAATGTTATAATATATAGTACTATAATAAAGTTATAATGTTTTAATACACAATACTATCATACGGTTCTAATGTTCTGATATACAGTACTATAATAAGGTACTAATTTTATGATATATGGTATAGTACTATAATAAGGTTCTAATGTTATGATATATAGTACTATAATAAGGTTCTAATGTTATAATATATAGTACTATAATAAAGTTATAATGTTATGATATACAGTACTACAATACGGTTCTAATGTTATGATATACAGTACCATAATAAGGTTCTTATGTTATGATATATAGTACTATAATAAGGTTCTAATGTTATGATATATAGTACTATAATAAAGATATACATTTATGATGTACAGTACTATAATACGGTTCTAATGTTATGATATACAGTACTACAATACGGTTCTAATGTTATGATATACAGTACCATAATAAGGTTCTAATGTTATGATATATAGTACTATAATAAGGTTCTAATGTTATGATATATAGTACTATAATAAAGATATACATTTATGATGTACAGTACTATAATACGGTTCTAATGTTATGATATACAGTACTACAATATGGTTCTAATGTTATAATATACAGTATTATAATAGGGTTCTAATGTTATGATATATAGTACTATTTAAGGTTCTAATGTTATGATATATAGCACTATAATAAGGTTATGGTATTGTGATTTACAGTACTATATTAAGGTTCTAATGTTATGATATATAGTACTATTTTAAGGTTCTAATGTTATCATATATAGTACTATAATAAGGTTATGGTACTGTGATATACAGTACTATAATAAGGTTCTAATGTTATGATATGTAGTACGATATTAAGGTCTTAATGTTATAATATACAGTACTATAATAAGGTTCTAATAAGATGATATTCGGTACTGTAATAAGGTTCTAATGTTATGATATATAGAACTATATAAGGTTCTAATGTTATGATATATAGTACTATAATAAAGTTATATTGTTATGATATACAGTACTATAATACGGTTCTAATGTTATGATATGTAGTACTATATTAATGGTATGATATACAGAACTAGGTTCTAATGTTATGATATACAGTACTACAATAAGGTTCTAATGTGATGATATACAGTACTACAATAGGGTTCTAATGTTATGATATATAGTACCATAATAAAGTTCTAATTTTATGATATATAGTATAGTACTATAATAAGGTTCTAATGTTATAATATATAGTACTATAATAAAGTTATAATGTTTTAATACACAATACTATCATACGGTTCTAATGTTCTGATATACAGTACTATAATAAGGTACTAATGTTATTATATCTAGTACTACAATAAGTTTCTAATGTTATGATATATTGTACTATAATAAAGTTATAATGTTGTGAAATACAGTACTATAATACAGTTCTAATGTTATGACATACAGTACTTCAATATGATTCTAATGTTATAATATACAGTACTATATTACGGTTCTAATGTTATGATATATAGTGTTATAGTAAGTTTATAATGTTATGATATATGGTGTTATAGTAAGGTTATAATGTTATGATATATAGTGTTATAGTAAGTATGATATTTATTATTGGAGTGGTGATATAAATGTCTATACATTGCCCAAACATCGTCCCGATCTGCTCAGCTATTTCCTTTAACTACTTACGGAGTGGTTGGTTGCTAGCGGTTAACACAAAACACATTTCACAGCGAAAACAAATCCCTTTTCAAGAACTTCTGCTGAGGGCTTCCCAAGTGTCCAACGAAGACATCCAATGGTTCTTTTGTTAGAAAAAGTCATTTATTATATCCATAAATCTCCGTTTGGTTGGCACGTTATGTTCATAAATACAGCATCCACTCGCCCATTGAACCGTGAAGAGAACGCGTTCAACCTATACACTTGTCCAAGAACAATCAAACATCATTGATAATGTATCCTTAGGAACCCTTTAATGTATATTTACTATAATATTTCAACCGGATTATAAACTGGACGATAGGAAAGGAAAAAACCACAGCGCGCGAGCCCGTGAACGCACTTCCTCTTCTGTTTACATCCGATGACTAGTTTGAAATTCTTCTTCTATTACCATCCAGAGCAACCTAACATCACCAAACACTGTCTAGAGACTGTTGACATCAAGTGGAAGCAATAGGTACTGCAATCTTACTCCCAGAAATGGCTGTTTTCAATAGGGAGGGGTTCAAAATGAGGCAATGTGTCAAAAACACTTTTTCCAGGACAGAAATTCCTTGGGTTTTCACCTGCTATATCCGTTCTGTTATACTCACAGACATTATGTTAACACTTTTAGAAACTTCAGAGTGTTTCCTATCCAATAGAACTAATTATGTGCATATCCTATTTTCTGGGCCTGAGTGGGAGGCAATTTACTTTATTCACGCCAGACTCTCCAAAACCGTCACCTCGGGAGCCGCTCCCTAAGAAGTTAACAAAGAGAGCCGAATAATTTATAAAGTATTATGTGTGTATGTGTGAGTGTGTGTGTGTGTGTGACTGCCTCAAGGAAAGGACAGAGGAATATATCAGTGTGTCAGTGCTGTAGAGATCTGCCTGAGGAGGAGATTAGATCAGTGTGTCAGCGCTGTAGAGATCTGCCTGAGTAGGAGAATAGATCAGTGTGGCAGCGCTGTAGAGATCTGCCTGAGTAGGAGAATAGATCAGTGTGTCAACACTGTAGAGATCTGCCTGAGGAGGAGAATAGATCAGTGTGCCAGCGCTGTAGAGATCTGCCTGAGGAGAATAGATACGTGTGCCAGCGCTGTAGAGATCTGCCTGAGTAGGAGAATAGATCAGTGTGTCAACACTGTAGAGATCTGCCTGAGGAGGAGAATAGACAAGTGTGCCAGCGCTTTAGAAATCTGCCAGAGTAGGAGAATAGATCAGTGTGTCAACACTGTAGAGATCTGCCTGAGTAGGAGGGTAGATCAGTGTGTTAGCGCTGTAGAGATCTGCCTGAGGAGAAGAATAGATCAGTGTGTCAGCGCTGTAGAGATCTGCCTAAGTAGGAGAATAGATCAGTGTGTCAGCGCTGTAGAGATCAGCCTGAGTAGGAGAATAGATCAGTGTGTCAGCGCTGTAGAGATCTGCCTGAGGAGAAGAATAGATCACTGTGTCAGCATTGCAGAGATCTGCCTGGGGAGGAGAATAGATCAGTGTGTCAGCGCTGTAAACTGGTAGAGTATAGAACCAGTAGAGACCCAACAATATAAACTGGTAGAGTATAGAACCAGTAGAGACCCAACAATATAAACTGGTAGAGTAGAGAGCAAGTAGATACCCAGTAATATAAACTGGTAGAGAAGAGAGCAAGTAGACTCCCAACAATATAAACTGGTAGAGCACAGAGCCTGTAGAGACCCAACAATACAAACAGGTAGAGCATAGAGCCTGTAGAGACCCAACAATACAAACAGGTAGAGCATAGAGCCTGTAGAGACCCTACAATATAAACAGGTAGAGTAGAGAGCCAGTAGAGACCCAACAATACAAACAGGTAGAGCATAGAGCCTGTAGAGACCCAACAATATAAACAGGTAGAGTAGAGAGCCAGTAGAGACCCAACAATACAAACAGGTAGAGCATAGAGCCTGTAGAGACCCAACAATATAAACTGGTAGAGTAGAGAGCCAGTAGAGACCCAACAATACAAACAGTTAGAGCATAGAGCCTGTAGAGACCCAACAATATAAACAGGTAGAGTATAGAGCCATCAGAGACCCAACAATATAAACAGGTAGAGCATAGAGCTAGTAGAGACCCAACAATATAAACTGGTAGAGTATAGAACCATCAGAGACCCAATAATATAAACAGATAGAGTAGAGAGCTAGTAGAGACCCAACAATATAAACTGGTAGAGTAGAGAGCCAGTAGAGACCCAATAATATAAACAGATAGAGTAGAGAGCTAGTAGAGACCCAACAATATAATCTGGTAGAGAGGAGAGCCAGTAGAGACCCAATAATATAAACTGGTAGAGTATAGAGCCAGTAGAGACCCAACAATATAAACAGGTAGAGTATAGAGCTAGTAGAGACCCAACAATATAAACTGGTAGAGCATAGAGCCAGTAGAGACCCAACAATATAAACTGGTAAAGAGGAGAGCCAGTAGAGACCCAACAATATAAACTGGTAGAGTATAGAGCCAGTAGAGACCCAACAATATAAACAGGTAGAGTATAGAGCTAGTAGAGACCCAACAATATAAACTGGTAGAGTATAGAACCAGTAGAGACCCAACAATATAAACTGGTAGAGTAGAGAGCAAGTAGACTCCCAACAATATAAACTGGTAGAGTAGAGAGCCAGTAGAGACCCAACAATATAAACTGGTAGAGTAGAGAGCCAGTAGAGACCCAACAATATAAACAGGTAGAGTAGAGAGCCAGTAGAGACCCAACAATACAAACAGGTAGAGCATAGAGCCTGTAGAGACCCAACAATATAAACTGGTAGAGTAGAGAGCCAGTAGAGACCCAACAATACAAACAGTTAGAGCATAGAGCCTGTAGAGACCCAACAATATAAACAGGTAGAGTATAGAGCTAGTAGAGACCCAACAATATAAACTGGTAGAGTATAGAGCCATCAGATACCCAATAATATAAACAGATAGAGTAGAGAGCTAGTAGAGACCCAACAATATAAACTGGTAGAGAGGAGAGCCAGTAGAGACCCAATAATATAAACTGGTAGAGTATAGAGCCAGTAGAGACCCAACAATATAAACAGGTAGAGTATAGAGATAGTAGAGACCCAACAATACAAACAGGTAGAGCATAGAGCCTGTAGAGACCCAGCAATATTAACTGGTAGAGTAGAGAGCCAGTAGAGACCCAACAATATAAACAGGTAGAGTAGAGAGCCAGTAGAGACCCAACAATATAAACTGGTAGAGTATAGAGCCATCAGAGACCCAATAATATAAACAGATAGAGTAGAGAGCTAGTAGAGACCCAACAATATAATCTGGTAGAGAGGAGAGCCAGTAGAGACCCAATAATATAAACTGGTAGAGTAGAGAGCCAGTAGAGACCCAACAATATAAACAGGTAGAGTATAGAGCTAGTAGAGACCCAACAATATAAACAGGTAGAGTATAGAGCTAGTAGAGACCCAACAATATAAACTGGTAGAGTATAGAGCTAGTAGAGACCCAACAATATAAACAGGTAGAGTATAGAGCTAGTAGAGACCCAACAATATAAACTGGTGAAGAGGAGAGCCAGTAGAGACCCAACAATATAAACAGGTAGAGTATAGAGCCAGTAGAGACCCAACAATATAAACTGGTAGAGTATAGAGCTAGTAGAGACCCAACAATATAAACAGGTAGAGTATAGAGCTAGTAGAGACTCCAACAATATAAACTGGTGAAGAGGAGAGCCAGTAGAGACCCAACAATATAAACAGGTAGAGTATAGAGCTAGTAGAGACCCAACAATATAAACTGGTAGAGTATAGAGCTAGTAGAGACCCAACAATATAAACAGGTAGAGTATAGAGCTAGTAGAGACCCAACAATATAAACTGGTGAAGAGGAGAGCCAGTAGAGACCCAACAATATAAACAGGTAGAGTATAGAGCCAGTAGAGACCCAACAATATAAACAGGTTGAGCATAGAGCCAGTAGAGACCCAAAAATATAAACAGGTAGAGTAGAGAGCCAGTAGAGACCCAACAATACAAACAGGTAGAGTAGAGAGCCAGTAGAGACCCAACAATATAAACTGGAAGAGTAGAGAGCCAGTAGAGACCCAACAATACAAACAGGTAGAGCATAGAGCCTGTAGAGACCCAACAATATAAACTGGTAGAGTATAGAGCCAGTAGAGACCCAACAATATAAACAGGTAGGGTATAGAGCTAGTAGAGACCCAACAATATAAACTGGTAGAGTATAGAGCCATCAGAGACCCAACAATATAAACAGCTAGAGTAGAGAGCCAGTAGAGAACCAACAATATAAACTGGTAGAGTAGAGAGCCAGTAGAGACCCAACAATATAAACTGGTAGAGTAGAGAGCCAGTAGAGACCCAACAATATAAACTGGTAGAGTAGAGAGCTAGTAGAGACCCAACAATATAAACAGCTAGAGTAGAGAGCCAGTAGAGTCCCAACAATATAAACTGGTAGAGTAGAGAGCCAGTAGAGACCCAACAATATAAACAGGTGGAGTAGAGAGCCAGTAGAGACCCAACAACATAAAAAGGATAGAGTAGAGAGCCAGTAGAGACCCAACAATATAAACAGGTAGAGTAGAGAGCCAGTAGAGACCTAACAATATAAACAGCTAGAGTAGAGAGCCAGTAGAGACCCAACAATATAAACAGGTAGAGTAGAGATCCAGTAGAGACCCAACAATATAAACAGGTAGAGTAGAGAGCCAGTAGAGACTCAACAATATAAACTGGAAGAGTAGAGAGCCAGTAGAGACCCAACAATATAAACAGGTAGAGTATAGAGCCAGTAGAGACCCAACAATATAATCTTGTAGAGAGGAGAACCAGTACAGACCCAACAATATAAACTGGTAGAGTAGAGAGCCAGTAAAACTCCAGTGGGTAGTGAAGTTTTGTTGTCTGAACAGTAAATACTCAAAAGTCTTTGAAAACACTTATTCTCCTCTAGGACTATTCCCACATGGATAAAAGTAGATTACAATCCCCACATGGATACACTTGCAGAGACGGACAGACACACACACACACAGACACCGCTACATCCCTATGTGGGTACAGCTAGTACTGAAAGAGGAACACCGTCTACTCACCAGTGAATACATACACCTGTACTAACACAACACACACAGCCTGTTCTAACCCAATACCTACAGTATATGTACTAACGCAAAACACACAGCCTGTTCTAACCCAATACCTACAGTATATGTACTAACACAACACACACAGCCTGTTCTAACCCAATACCTACAGTATATGTACTAACACAACACACACAGCCTGTTCTAACCCAATACCTACAGTATATGTACTAACGCAACACACACAGCCTGTTCTAACCCAATACATACAGTATATGTACTAACACAACACACACAGCCTGTTCTAACCCAATACATACAGTATATGTACTAACACAACACACACAGCCTGTTCTAACCCAATACATACGTTACATGTACTAACACAACACACACAGCCTGTTCTAACCCAATACATACAGTACCTGTACTAACGCAACACACACAGCCTGTTCTAACCCGATAACTACAGTACATGTACTAACACAACACACACAGCCTGTTCTAACCCAATACATACAGTACATGTACTAACACAACACACACAGCCTGTTCTAACCCAATGCACACAGTATATGTACTAACGCAACACACACAACCTGTTCTAACCCAATACCTACAGTACCTGTACTAACGCAACACACACAGCCTGTTCTAACCCGTTACATACAGTATATGTACTAACGCAAAACACACAGCCTGTTCTAACCCAATACCTACAGTATATGTACTAACGCAACACACACAGCCTGTTCTAACCCAATACATACAGTATATGTACTAACACAACACACACAGCCTGTTCTAACCCAATACATACAGTATATGTACTAACACAACACACACAGCCTGTTCTAACCCAATACATACAGTATATGTACTAACACAACACACACAGCCTGTTCTAACCCAATACATACAGTATATGTACTAACACAACACACACAGCCTGTTCTAACCCAATACATACAGTATATGTACTAACACAACACACTCAGCCTGTTCTAACCCAATACATAGAGTACATGTACTAACGCAACACACACAGCCTGTTCTAACCCAATGCACACAGTATATGTACTAACGCAACACACACAACCTGTTCTAACCCAATACCTACAGTACCTGTACTAACGCAACACACACAGCCTGTTCTAACCCGTTACATACTGTATATGTACTAACACAACACACACAGCCTGTTCTAACCCAATACCTACTGTATATGTACTAACACAACACACACAGCCTGTTCTAACCCAATACCTACAGTATATGTACTAACACAACACACACAGCCTGTTCTAACCCAATACATACAGTACCTGTACTAACGCAAAACACACAGCCTGTTCTAACCCAATACCTACAGTATATGTACTAACGCAACACACACAGCCTGTTCTAACCCAATACACACAGTACATGTACTAACACAACACACAATCACATTTATTCAGCCATGATCAATAGCATGCTCACTCTATAGTTGCTCATACAGTATACTGTACATTGTAGTTCATCAATACATTGGTTTCTAGAATGCAGATTGTACACATCAACTGCAGGCAAGGCACATAGACGTATGTAAAACTATGATTGAATAGTAATGAAACAAAAAGCTGACTAATTCTATTTCAGAACGGGTCTTGTTATTTTCTTGACAATATGCCTAGATGTTTGCGTTGCAGTACCTACATCATATCAGTGCATCTCAAAAGAAAAACGACCTAAAAATGCATCCAGTTCCCCACCTCCACAGGGATATGCAGACACGCTGAAAAACGGAAATCAGAAGTCCACCCACTGCCAATGTAATAACCTCATGCTGTTTGGTATCTTCCCTCAAGCATGTTATTTCCAAACACACAGGCAACACACAGGCATACAGTTCATGCATAATTAATTTGTCTGTGAGTGTTGGGAGGAGGGAGTGCGTGGAGTTTGGGGGTTGGCTGTGAGTATAGAAAGAAGAGGTGTGTGTACTAGGGTTTGGTAGGGAGCTGAGCCATGGCTTAGGAGGGGTGGGTGTAGGTTTTAGGGGGGTTAGGATGGGGGCTGGGTTGGAGGCTAGCAGGCATTGTAGGCTAGAGAGACACACTGATCCAATCCTTTAGTGGGAATCAAAGAGACACACTCGGCCAAGGCTTGGGATTTGGGATTTGGCATTTATTAGGATCACCATTAGCAGCTGCAAAAGCATCAGCTACTCTTCCTGGGGTGTGTGTTGGGGGCTAGCAGTGGGCAGGTTGGGGTGTGTGTTGGGGGGCTAGCTAGTGGGCAGGTTGGGGTGTGTGTTGGGGGCTAGCTAGTGGGCAGGTTGGGGTGTGTGTTGGGGCCAGCAGTGGGCAGGTTGGGGTGTGTGTTGGGGGCTAACTAGTGGGCAAGTTGGGGTGTGTGTTGGGGGCTAGCAGTGGGCAGGTTGGGGTGTGTGTTGGGGGCTAGCTAGAGGGCAGGTTGGGGTGTGTGTTGGGGGCTAGCAGTGGGCAGGTTGGGGTGTGTGTTGGGGGGCTAGCAGTGGGCAGGTTGGGTTGTGTGTTGGGGGCTGGCTGGTGGGCAGGTTGGGGTGTGTGTTGGGGGCTGGCTGGTGGGCAGGTTGGGGTGTGTGTTGGGGGCTGGCTGGTGGGCAGGTTGGGGTTTGTGTTGGGGGCTGGCTGGTGGGCAGGTTGGGGTGTGTGTTGGGGACTAGCAGTGGGCAGGTTTGGGTGTGTGTTGGGGACTAGCAGTGGGCAGTTTGGGGTGTGTGTTGGGGGCTAGCTAGTGGGCATGGTAGACTGGAGAGACACACAGAACTGAGCCAAGGCTTGGCAGAAGAACAAAGAACAAAGGATAGATGATCCACCCCAGCTCACACTGAGACAGACATGAACAGAAATACACAACAAACCATCATCATCTGATCATCAGACCATCAATTCTTCCTCCAATCTCAATGCAACCAGATCTGCTTCCCTGATCGTCCATCATCTCTTCCCTGATCATCTCTTCCCTGATCATCCATCATCTCTTCCCTGATCATCCATCATCTCTTCCCTGATCATCCATCATCTGCTTCCCTGATCGTCCATCGTCTCTTCCCTGATCGTCCATCGTCTCTTCCCTGATCATCCATCATCTCTTCCCTGATCATCCATCATCTCTTCCCTGATCATCCATCATCTCTTCCCTGATCATCCATCACCTGCTTCCCTGATCATCCATCGTCTCTTCCCTGATCATCCATCATCTCTTCCCTGATCATCCATCATCTCTTCCCTGATCATCCATCATCTGCTTCCCTGATCATCCATCGTCTCTTCCCTGATCATCCATCATCTCTTCCCTGATCATCCATCATCTGCTTCCCTGATCATCCATCATCTCATCCAGTTTCATGATCCAGTTTCACAATTTATTTATTTGTTGATGTTTTTGCTTTTTTGTACATGTATACCCAATTCAGCTTCTAGCTGCCATGTATGTAAAACATTCTGCTGGTAACCTTCAGTGACACAATACGTGAACACACTACAGACAAACCTTCAGTAACATACATAATACAGCCACTGCCAAATACAAACTACATGATCATTTACATCTCAGTCTTAACAAGCACTCTTATCCAGAGCCAGTTACAAAAAGTCCATTCAACCAAAGAAGGTAACACAATCAGTAAAAGTATTTACATAGCACATCATTTCATATACAAACACAACAAATATCCTTCAACAATTGAATGAGTAACTCTCAATCCACAAATGTGTATTTTATTATTCTGTTAATGTATGGACTGCAATGAGCTGTCTCCACCTCATAGGTCACAGCTAACAGGGCAGAGAGACAGACAGGTTTTAATGTAGCAGAGTCTTTAGTTTGGGATAGTTCCTCTTCCAACTATTGATCAGGGGTGTAGAGGAGACAAGAAGCTGTGGCTAGCTGTTCTATTAGGCTATAGAGAAGATGTCTCAGTGTTCCTCTATAGTCCACAGACTGCTACCCACCATCATTATCAATGTACTAATCACATGCAGGCACAATCACGCACGCACACAGTAATATAGTTATGTCGGTGCTCTCAGCAGCAGCAGAAGCAGCAGGGAGTTTGTACTGTGGCATCCATCAGCTATGAGAGCACGTCAATTATCCAGGCTAGCTGAGGCTCATTGTAATCATTCTGCATTGACGTGCTGCCAGCAGCACGGCTATAAGTCAATGGACAGACTGGACTGTTATAACCAGGAACTGGTTCAGGGAACAGAACCAAAAATCAGAAAATAACTACATTTTCAAGGACAGAAACGGAACCTTGAATGAAAGCAATCCATACTGTTCCGAAACTGAACCGTTATTTTAAAAGCATGGGAACCGGTCAATAACGTTATTTTACCTTCCAGGCAGTTTTTTTCCAGTCCCACAAACAAATGCAATAAAGTGCCTATGCAAAGCCATCCCTCTGTCACTAAGATACTTAATCCAGTGTCTGCCTGTAAGCTGAACATATTTACCAGTTTGTGTGAATGTTTAGGCTACCTGCCCCTCCCCCCCGAAGCACAGGCTACTGTACTGACATTACCATAGGCTACTGTACTGACATTACCATAGGCTACTGTATTGACGTTACCATAGGCTACTGTACTGACGTTACCATGGGCTACTGTACTGACGTTACCATAGGCTACTGTACTGACGTTACCATAGGCTACTGAACTGACGTTACCATAGGCTACTGTATTGACGTTACCATAGGCTACTGTACTGACGTTACCATGGGCTACTGTACTGACGTTACCATGGGCTACTATACTGACGTTACCATAGGCTACTGTACTGACATTACCATAGGCTACTGTACTGAAGTTACCATAGTCTACTGTACTGACGTTACCATAGGCTACTGTACTGACGTTACCAGAGTCTACTGTACTGACGTTACCATGGGCTACTGTACTGACATTACCATAGGCTACTGTACTGACGTTACCATAGGCTACTGTATTGACGTTACCATAGGCTACTGTACTGACATTACCATAGGCTACTGTACTGACATTACCATAGACTACAGTACTGACATTACCATAGGATACTGTAGTGACAATACCATAAACTACTGTACTGACGTTACCATAAACTACTGTACTGACATTACCATAGGCTACTGTATTGACATTACCATAAGCTACTGTACTGACATTACCATAAGCTACTGTACTGATGTTAACATAGGCTACTGTACTGACATTACCATGGGCTACTGTACTGACGTTACCCGAGGCTACTGTACTGACGCTACCATAGGCTACCGTACTGACTTCACCATAGGCTACTGTACCGACGCTACCGTGGGCTACTGTACCGACATTAACAAAGGCTACTGTACTGACGTTACCATTGGCTACTGTATTGATGTTACCATAGGCTACTGTACTGACGTTACCATAGGCTACTGTACTGACGTTACCATTGGCTACTGTACTGACGTTACCATTGGCTACTGTACTGACATAACCATAGGCTACTGTACTGACGATACCATAGTCTACTTTACTGATGTTACTATAGGCTGCTGTACTGATGTTACCATAGGCTACTGTACTGACGTTACCATAGGCTACTGTACTGACGTCACCATAGGCTACTGTACTGATGTTACCGTGGGCTACTGTACTGAAATAACTATAGGCTACTGTACTGACGTTACCATTGGCTACTGTACTGACTTTACCATAGGCTACTGTACTGACGTCACCATAGGCTACTGTACTGACGTAGGCTACTGTACTGATGTTATCATAGGCTACTGTACTGACATTACCATGGGCTACTGTACTGACGTTACCCATGGCTACTGTACTGACGTTAACATAGGCTACTGTACTGACGTTACCGTGGGCTACTGTACTGACGTTACCATAGGCTACTGTACTGACATTACCATAGGCTAATGTACTGACATTATCATAGACTGCTGTATTGACATTACCATAGGCTACTGTACTGACGTCACCATAGGCTTCTGTACTGACGTTACCATAACCTACTGTACTGACATTACCATAGGCTACTGTACTGACGTTACCATAAACTACTGTACTGGCATTACCATAGGCTACTGTATTGACATCACCATAAGCTACTGTACTGACATTACCATAGTTTACTGTACTGATGTTACCATAGGCTACTGTACTGACATGACCATGGGCTACTGTACTGACGTTACCCGAGGCTACTGTACTGACTTTACAATAGGGTACTGTACTGACTTCACCATAAGCTACTGTACTGACATTACCATAGTTTACTGTACTGATGTTACCATAGGCTACTGTACTGACGTTACTATGGGCTACTGTACTGACGTTACCCGAGGCTACTGTACTGACGTTACCATAGGCTACTGTACTGACGCTACCATAGGCTACCGTACTGACGCTACCATTGGCTACTGTACTGACTTTACCATCGGCTACTGTACTGATTTTACCATAGGCTACTGTACTGACATTACCATAGGTTACTGTACTGACGCTACCATAGGCTACTGTACTGACATTACCATAGGCTACTGTACTGACATAACCATAGGCTACTGTACTGACGCCACCGTAGGCTACTGTACTGACGCTACCATAGTGTACCGCATCGACATTACCATAGGCTACTGTACTGACGTCACCATAGGCTACTGTACTGTCATTACCATAGGCTACTGTACTGACGCTACCATAGGCCACTGTACTGACATTACCATAGGCTACTGTACTGACATTACCATAGGCTACTGTACTGACATTACCATAGGCTACTGTACTGACATTACCATAGGCTACTGTAGTGACGCTACCATAGGCTACTGTACTGACGTTACCATAGTCTACTTTACTGATGTTACCATAGGATGCTGTACTGACGCTACCATAGGCTACTGTACTGTACTGACATTACCATGGGCTACTGTACTTATGTTACCCGAGGATACTGTACTGACGTTACCATAGGCTACTGTACTGACTTCACCATAGGCTACTGTACTGACGTTACCGTGGGCTACTGTACTGACATTTCCAAAGGCTACTGTACTGACGTTACCATAGGCTACTGTACTGACGTTACCATTGGCTACTGTATTGATGTTACCATAGGCTACTGTACTGACGTTACCATAAGCTACTGTACTGACATTACCATAGGCTACTGTATTGACGTTACCATAGGCTACTGTACTGACATTACCATAGACTACTGTACTGACATTACCATAGACTACAGTACTGACATTACCATAGGATACTGTACTGACATTACCATAGGATACTGTAGTGACAATACCATAAACTACTGTACTGACGTTACCATAAACTACTGTACTGACATTACCATAGGCTACTGTATTGACATTACCATAAGCTACTGTACTGACATTACCATAAGCTACTGTACTGATGTTAACATAGGCTACTGTACTGACATTACCATGGGCTACTGTACTGACGTTACCCGAGGCTACTGTACTGACGTTACCATAGGCTACTGTACTGACTTCACCATAGGCTACTGTACTGACGTTACCGTGGGCTACTGTACTGACATTAACAAAGGCTACTGTACTGACGTTACCATTGGCTACTGTATTGATGTTACCATAGGCTACTGTACTGACGTTACCATAGGCTACTGTACTGACGTTACCATTGGCTACTGTACTGACGTTACCATTGGCTACTGTACTGACATAACCATAGGCTACTGTACTGACGATACCATAGTCTACTTTACTGATGTTACTATAGGCTGCTGTACTGATGTTACCATAGGCTACTGTACTGACGTTACCATAGGCTACTGTACTGACGTCACCATAGGCTACTGTACTGATGTTACCGTGGGCTACTGTACTGAAATAACTATAGGCTACTGTACTGACGTTACCATTGGCTACTGTACTGACTTTACCATAGGCTACTGTACTGACGTCACCATAGGCTACTGTACTGACGTAGGCTACTGTACTGATGTTATCATAGGCTACTGTACTGACATTACCATGGGCTACTGTACTGACGTTACCCATGGCTACTGTACTGACGTTAACATAGGCTACTGTACTGACGTTACCGTGGGCTACTGTACTGACGTTACCATAGGCTACTGTACTGACATTACCATAGGCTAATGTACTGACATTATCATAGACTGCTGTATTGACATTACCATAGGCTACTGTACTGACGTCACCATAGGCTTCTGTACTGACGTTACCATAACCTACTGTACTGACATTACCATAGGCTACTGTACTGACGTTACCATAAACTACTGTACTGGTATTACCATAGGGTACTGTATTGACATCACCATAAGCTACTGTACTGACATTACCATAGTTTACTGTACTGATGTTACCATAGGCTACTGTACTGACATGACCATGGGCTACTGTACTGACGTTACCCGAGGCTACTGTACTGACTTTACAATAGGGTACTGTACTGACTTCACCATAAGCTACTGTACTGACATTACCATAGTTTACTGTACTGATGTTACCATAGGCTACTGTACTGACGTTACTATGGGCTACTGTACTGACGTTACCCGAGGCTACTGTACTGACGTTACCATAGGCTACTGTACTGACGTTACCATAGGCTACTGTACTGACGTTACCATTGGCTACTGTACTGACTTTACCATCGGCTACTGTACTGATTTTACCATAGGCTACTGTACTGACATTACCATAGGTTACTGTACTGACGTTACCATAGGCTACTGTACTGACATTACCATAGGCTACTGTACTGACATAACCATAGGCTACTGTACTGACGTCACCGTAGGCTACTGTACTGACGTTACCATAGTGTACCGTACTGACATTACCATAGGCTACTGTACTGACGTCACCATAGGCTACTGTACTGTCATTACCATAGGCTACTGTACTGACGTTACCATAGGCCACTGTACTGACATTACCATAGGCTACTGTACTGACATTACCATAGGCTACTGTACTGACATTACCATAGGCTACTGTACTGACATTACCATAGGCTACTGTAGTGACGTTACCATAGGCTACTGTACTGACGTTACCATAGTCTACTTTACTGATGTTACCATAGGATGCTGTACTGACGTTACCATAGGCTACTGTACTGACATTACCATGGGCTACTGTACTTATGTTACCCGAGGATACTGTACTGACGTTACCATAGGCTACTGTACTGACTTCACCATAGGCTACTGTACTGACGTTACCGTGGGCTACTGTACTGACATTTCCAAAGGCTACTGTACTGACGTTACCATAGGCTACTGTACTGACGTTACCATTGGCTACTGTATTGATGTTACCATAGGCTACTGTACTGACGTTACCATAAGCTACTGTACTGACGTTACCATAGGCTACTGTACTGACGTTACCATAGACTACTGTACTGACATTACCATAGGCTACTGAACTCATGTTACCATAGGCTACTGTACAGACATTACCATGGGCTACTGTACTGACGTTACCATAGGCCACTGTACTGACATTACCATAGGCTACTGTACTGACATTACCATAGGCTACTGTACTGACATTACCATAGGCTACTGTAGTGACGTTACCATAGGCTACTGTACTGACGTTACCATAGTCTACTTTACTGATGTTACCATAGGTTGCTGTACTGATGTTACCATAGTCTACTGTACTGACATTACCATAGGCTAATGTACTGACATTATCATAGACTGCTGTACTGACATTACCATAGGCTACTGTACTGACGTTACCATTGGCTACTGTACTGACGTTACCATAGGCTACTGTAATGACGTCACCATAGGCTACTGTACTGACGTTACCATAGTGTACTGTACTGACATTACCATAGGCTACTGTACTGACATTACCATAGGCTACTGTACTAACATTACCATAGGCTACTGTATTGACGTTACCAAAGGCTACTGTACTGATGTTACCATAGACTACAGTACTGACATTACCATAGGCTACTGTAGTGACGTTACCATAAACTACTGTACTGACATTACCATAGGCTACTGTATTGACATTGCCATAAGCTACTGTACTGACATTACCATAAGCTACTGTACTTATGTTACATAGGCTACTGTACTGACATTACCATGGGCTACTGTATTGATGTTACCCGAGGCTACAGTACTGACGTTACCATAGGCTACTGTACTGACTTCACCATAGGCTACTGTACTGACGTTACCGTGGGCTACTGTACTGACATTTCCAAAGGCTACTGTACTGACGTTACCATAGGCTACTGTACTGATGTCACCATAGGCTACTGTACTGACGTTACCATAGTGTACTGTACTGACATTACCATATGCTACTGTACTGACATTACCATAGGCTACTGTACTAACATTACCATAGGCTACTGTATTGACGTTACCAAAGGCTACTGTACTGATGTTACCATAGGCTACTGTACTGACATTACCATAGACTACAGTACTGACATTACCATAGGCTACTGTAGTGACTTTACCATAAACTACTGTACTGACATTACCATAGGCTACTGTATTGACATTGCCATAAGCTACTGTACTGACATTACCATAAGCTACTGTACTGATGTTACATAGGCTACTGTACTGACATTACCATGGGCTACTGTACTGATGTTACCCGAGGCTACAGTACTGACGTTACCATAGGCTACTGTACTGACTTCACCATAGGCTACTGTACTGACGTTACCGTGGGCTACTGTACTGACATTTCCAAAGGCTACTGTACTGACGTTACCATAGGCTACTGTACTGACGTTACCATAGGCTACTGTACTGACGTTACCATAATCTACTGTACTGACATTACCATAGGCTACTGTATTGACATTACCATAAGCTACTGTACTGACATTACCAAAGGCTACTGAACTCATGTTACCATAGGCTACTGTACAGACATTACCATGGGCTACTGTACTGACGTTACCGTGGGCTACTGTACTGAAATAACCATAGGCTACGGTACTGACATTACCATAGGCTACTGTACTGACATTACCATACACTACTGTACTGACATTACCATAGGCTACTGTACTGACATTACCATAGGCTACTGTACTGACGTCACCGTAGGCTACTGTACTGACGTTACCATAGTGTACTGTACTGACATTACCATAGGCTACTGTACTGACATTACCATAGGCTACTGTACTGACATTACCGTAAACTACTGTACTGACATTACCATAGGCCACTGTACTGACATTACCATAGGCTACTGTACTGACATTACCATAGGCTACTGTAGTGACGTTACCATAATCTACTGTACTGACATTACCATAGGCTACTGTATTGACATTACCATAAGCTACTGTACTGACATTACCATAGGCTACTGAACTCATGTTACCATATGCTACTGTACTGACATTACCATAGGCTACTGTAGTGACGTTACCATAGGCTACTGTACTGACGTTACCATAGGCTACTTTACTGATGTTACCATAGGCTGCTGTACTGATGTTACCATAGGCTACTGTACTGACATAACCATAGGCTACTGTACTGACGTCACCGTAGGCTACTGTACTGACGTTACCATAGTGTACCGTACTGACATTACCATAGGCTACTGTACTGACATTACCAAAGGCTACTGTACTGTCATTACCATAGGCTACTGTACTGACGTTACCATAGGCCACTGTACTGACATTACCATAGGCTACTGTACTGACATTACCATAGGCTACTGTACTAGCATTACCATAGGCTACTGTATTGACGTTACCATAGGCTACTGTACTGACGTTACCATAGACTACTGTACTGACATTACCATAGACTACAGTACTGACATTACCATAGGCTACTGTAGTGACGTTACCATAGGCTACTGTATTGACATTACCATAAGCTACTGTACTGACATTACCATAAGCTACTGTACTGATGTTACCATAGGCTACTGTACTGACATTACCATGGGCTACTGTACTGATGTTACCCGAGGATACTGTACTGACGTTACCATAGGCTACTGTACTGACTTCAACATAGGCTACTGTACTGACGTTACCGTGGGCTACTGTACTGACATTTCCAAAGGCTACTGTACTGACGTTACCATAGGCTACTGTACTGACGTTACCATTGGCTACTGTATTGATGTTACCATAGGCTACTGTACTGACGTTACCATAAGCTACTGTACTGACGTTACCATAGGCTACTGTACTGTCGTTACCATTGGCTACTGTACTGACTTTACCATAGGCTACTGTACTAACGTTACCATAGCCTACTGTACTGACATTACCATAGGTTACTGTACTGACGTTACCATAGGCTACTGTACTGACATTACCATAGGCTACTGTACTGACATAACCATAGGCTACTGTACTGACGTCACCGTAGGCTACTGTAATGACGTTACTTTAATTTACTGTACTGACATTACCATAGGCTACTCTATTGACATTACCATAAGCTACTGTACTGACATTACCATAGGCTACTGAACTCATGTTACCATAGGCTACTGTACAGACATTACCATGGGCTACTGTACTGACGTTACCATAGGCCACTGTACTGACATTACCATAGGCTACTGTACTGACATTACCATAGGCTACTGTACTGACGTTACCATAGGCCACTGTACTGACATTACCATAGGCTACTGTACTGACGTTACCATAGACTACTGTACTGACATTACCATAGGCTACTGTATTGACGTTACCATAGGCTACTGTACTGACATTACCATAGACTACTGTACTGACATTACCATAGACTACAGTACTGACATTACCATAGGCTACTGTAGTGACGTTACCATAAACTACTGTACTGACATTACCATAGGCTACTGTATTGACATTGCAATAAGCTACTGTACTGACATTACCATAAGCTACTGTACTGATGTTACCATAGGCTACTGTACTGACATTACCATGGGCTATTGTACTGATGTTACCCGAGGCTACTGTACTGACGTTACCATAGGCTACTGTACTGACTTCACCATAGGCTACTGTACTGACGTTACCGTGGGCTACTGTACTGACATTTCCAAAGGCTACTGTACTGACGTTACCATAGGCTACTGTACTGACGTTAACATTGGCTACTGTATTGATGTTACCATAGGCTACTGTACTGACGTTACCATAAGCTACTGTACTGACGTTACCATAGGCTACTGTACTGTCGTTACCATTGGCTACTGTACTGACTTTACCATAGGCTACTGTACTGACTTTACCATAGTCTACTGTACTGACATTACCATAGGTTACTGTACTGACGTTACCATAGGCTACTGTACTGACATTACCATAGGCTACTGTACTGACATAACCATAGGCTACTGTACTGACGTCACCGTAGGCTACTGTACTGACGTTACCATAGTGTACTGTACTGACATTACCATCGGCTACTGTACTGACATTGCCATAGGCTACTGTACTGACATTACCATAAACTACTGTACTGACATTACCATAGGCCACTGTACTGACATTACCATAGGCTACTGTACTGACATTACCATAGGCTACTGTAGTGACGTTACCATAATCTACTGTACTGACATTACCATAGGCTACTGTATTGACATTACCATAAGCTACTGTACTGACATTACCATAGGCTACTGAACTCATGTTACCATATGCTACTGTACAGACATTACCATGGGCTACTGTACTGACGTTACCGTGGGCTACTGTACTGAAATAACCATAGGCTACTGTACTGTTATTACCATAGGCTACTGTCCTGACATTACCATACACTACTGTACTGACATTACCATAGGCTACTGTACTGACATTACCATAGGCTACTGTAGTGACGTTACCATAAGCTACTGTACTGACGTTACCATAGGCTACTTTACTGATGTTACCATAGGCTGCTGTACTGATGTTACCATAGGCTACTGTACTGACATTACCATAGTCTACTTTACTGATGTTACCATAGGCTGCTGAACTGATGTTACCATAGGCTACTGTACTGACGTTACCATTGGCTATTGTACTGACATAACCATAGGCTACTGTACTGACATAAACATAGGCTACTGTACTGACGTTACCATAGGCTACTGTACTGACATTACCATAGGCTACTGTACTGACGTTACCATAGGCTACTGTACTGACGTCACCATAGTCTACTGTACTGACGTTACCGTGGTCTACTGTACTAACGTTACCATAGGCTACTGTACTGACGTTACCATAGGCTACTGTACTGACATAACCATAGGCTACTGTACTGACGTCACCGTAGGCTACCCTACTGACGTTACCATAGTGTACTGTACTGACATTACCATAGGCTACTGTACTGACATTACCATAGGCTACTGTACTGACATTATCATAGGCTAATGTACTGACATTACCATAGGCTACTGTACTGACCTTACCATAGGCTACTGCACTGATGTTACCATAGGCTACTGTACTGTCATTACCATAAGCTACTGTACTGAAATAACCATATGCTACTGTACTGACGTTACCATTGGCTACTGTACTGACGTTACCATAGGCTACTGTACTGACATTACCATAGGCTACTGTACTGACATAAACATAGTCTACTGTACTGACATTACCTTTTGCTACTGTACTGACGTTACCATAGGCTACTGTACTGAAATAACCATATGCTACTGTACTGACGTTACCATTGGCTACTGTACTGACGTTACCATAGGCTACTGTACTGACGTCACCATAGTCTACTGTACTGACGTTACCGTGGTCTACTGTACTAACGTTACCATTGGCTACTGTACTGACGTTACCATAGGCTACTGTACTGACATTACCATAGGCTACTGTACTGACGTTACCATAGGCTACTGTACTGACGTCACCATAGTCTACTGTACTGACGTTTCCGTGGTCTACTGTACTAACGTTACCATAGGCTACTGTACTGACGTTACCATAGGCTACTGTACTGACATAACCATAGGCTACTGTACTGACATTACCATTGGCTACTGTACTGATGTTACCATAGGCCACTGTACTGACATTACCATAGGCTAATGTACTGACATTACCATAGACTACTGTAGTGACGTTACCATAATCTACTGTACTGACATTACCATAGGCTACTGTATTGACATTACCATAAGCTACTGTACTGACATTACCATAGGCTACTGAACTCATGTTACCATAGGCTACTGTACAGACATTACCATGGGCTACTGTACTGACGTTACCATAGGCTACTGTACTGAAATAACCATATGCTACTGTACTGACGTTACCATTGGCTACTGTACTGACGTTACCATAGGCTACTGTACTGACGTCACCATAGTCTACTGTACTGATGTTACCGTGGTCTACTGTACTAACGTTACCATTGGCTACTGTACTGACGTTACCATAGGCTACTGTACTGACATTACCATAGGCTACTGTACTGACATAACTATAGGCTACTGTACTGACGTTACCATAGGCTACTGTACTGACGTCACCATAGTCTACTGTACTGACGTTACCGTGGTCTACTGTACTAACGTTACCATAGGCTACTGTACTGACGTTACCATAGGCTACTGTACTGACATAACCATAGGCTACTGTACTGACGTCACCGTAGGCTACTGTACTGACGTTACCATAGTGTACTGTACTGACATTACCATAGGCTACTGTACTGACATTACCATAGGCTACTGTACTGACATTACCATAGGCTACTGTACTGATGTTACCATAGGCCACTGTACTGACATTACCAAAGGCTACTGTACTGACATTACCATAGACTACTGTAGTGACGTTACCATAATCTACTGTACTGACATTACCGTAGGCTACTGTATTGACATTACCATAAGCTACTGTACTGACATTACCATAGGCTACTGAACTCATGTTACCATAGGCTACTGTACAGACATTACCATGGGCTACTGTACTGACGTTACTGTGGGCTACTGTACTGAAATATCCATAGGCTACTGTACTGACATTACCATAGGCTACTGTACTGACATTACCATACACTACTGTACTGACGTTACCATAGGCTACTATACTGACATTACCATAGGCTACTGTAGTGACGTTACAATAGGCTACTGTACTGACGTTACCATAGGCTACTTTACTGATGTTACCATAGGCTGCTGTACTGATGTTACCATAGGCTACTGTACTGACATTACCATAGTCTACTTTACTGATGTTACCATAGGCTGCTGTACTGATGTTACCATAGGCTACTGTACTGACATAACCATAGGCTACTGTACTGACATAACCATAGGCTACTGTACTGACGTTACCATGGGCTACTGTACTGACGTAACCAAAGGCTACTGTACTGACAGTACAAGCATGATTTAGAAGATAAGCAGTGAGATTTTTTATTAGCTGGAGAAATACGGATTAACTTTTTCAGGGCTAGTTAAGGATACTATAGGCCTCATTATGAACTAGAAATAGGTAAGAAGTGTTTTTAATTCTGGTGCCGCTCTGCACACAGAAGCTTGTTAGCGAGCTAGCTCAAGTTTGTTAGCTAGCTAGCTCAAAGGACATTCAAAGTTTCTCCATAGAAGCCGCTCCTCCTAGATATAATTCTGTGAAACCTAAATCAGATAATGCATTTCATAACAAGATGCCCAGCACTTCAATCCTCCTCCTTAACCCTCTCTCGCTCTATCCCCACACGCATAATTTCCGTCACGTTTGTGCCAAAGGCTACACTTGTCTGTCCATCACACATGTAAACAACTAGCTTGCTTGTTCTATCTGCACTGATTAGTGAGTTAATTTAATGAGCTAAATGTAAAATGTTAATTTCACAGGTTAAAAAAGAAACAGAAAGGAACAATACAAAATTTTACTTTGTTTGGGTTCGAACCAGTTCTGAACTTTATTTTGCTGGTTGGAACTGTGGAACATAACAAAAAAAAATTGTGGTTCTGTTCAGAACAAAACAATTGAAAAAAGAATTGTTGTTCCAACCCCTGGTTATAACTCTCTAACTTTAAAGAGAGAAAGACATGGAGGCACAGGAGAGAGAGAGACTGAGGGGGACATAGATGGAGGGACACAGAGAGAGAGGTAAAGGGTTATAGAGAAAGAGAGAGAGAGACTGAGGGGGACATAGATGGAGGGACACAGAGAGAGAGGTACAGGGTTAGAGAGAAAGAGAGAGAGAGATTGAGGGGGACATAGATGGAGGGACACAGAGAGAGAGGTACAGGGTTAGAGATTGAAAGAGAGAGAGAGACTGATGGGGACATAGATGGAGGGACACAGAGAGAGAGGTACAGGGTTAGAGAGAAAGAGAGAGAGACAGGGGGGCATAGATGGAGGGACACAGAGAGAGAGGTACAGGGTTAGAGAGAAAGAGAGAGAGAGACTGAGGGGGACATAGATGGAGGGACACAGAGAGAGAGGTACAGGGTTAGAGAGAAAGAGAGAGAGAGACTGAGGGGGACATAGATGGAGGGACACAGAGAGAGAGGTACAGGGTTAGAGAGAAAGAGAGAGAGAGACTGAGGGGGACATAGATGGAGGGACACAGAGAGAGAGGTACAGGGTTAGAGAGAAAGAGAGAGAGAGATTGAGGGGGACATAGATGGAGGGACACAGAGAGAGAGGTACAGGGTTAGAGATTGAAAGAGAGAGAGAGACTGATGGGGACATAGATGGAGGGACACAGAGAGAGAGGTACAGGGTTAGAGAGAAAGAGAGAGAGACAGGGGGGCATAGATGGAGGGACACAGAGAGAGAGGTACAGGGTTAGAGAGAAAGAGAGAGAGAGACTGAGGGGGACATAGATGGAGGGACACAGAGAGAGAGGTACAGGGTTAGAGAGAAAGAGAGAGAGAGACTGAGGGGGACATAGATGGAGGGACACAGAGAGAGAGGTACAGGGTTAGAGAGAAAGAGAGAGAGAGACTGAGGGGGACATAGATGGAGGGACACAGAGAGAGAGGTACAGGGTTAGAGAGAAAGAGAGAGAAGAGGGTCATACTGTACACAGAGGTGAAGGACGGAGAGGGCAGAGAGAGATGGATAGAAAGACAGAGACAAAGAGAGACTGAGAGGGGAGAGAGAGATGGACAGAAAGACAGAGTCAGAGAGAGACAGAGATGGAGGGACAGAGACAGAGAGAGATGGAGAAGGAGAGAGAGACTGACAGATAGAGGGACAGGAGGGACAGAGACAGAGAGAGAGACAGACATGTACATAGAGCTGATGTAAATGATGTAAATGCTACTTCCAGTACTCTACATCAATTAACTTCAGCAAATCTCATCTGTGAGTGGCCGAGCATCCTAATGCACTGAAGGCAATGCTCCGAGACAGAAAGACAGAGACAGAGAGAGAGACAGAAAGGGGTACTGTATACATAGAGAGAGAGAGTCAGAGAGGAACATATAGGTTTATAGAAACAGAGAGTCAGAGGAACAGAGTGGTTTAAAGAGGGACTTGGAGAGAGTCTAAGAGAGACAAAGATATATATATAGAGAGAATCAGAATTAGTCAACAGAATATATAATTCCTCTCCTTCTCTCCTCTCATTCTTCCCTGAACGCAGATTCACCACGGTTCACTCTGATACCTGTACCCTGTTACCAGACAGCTGCTGTATACCTCCGATAGAAAGGCTACCCAAGAGAGGAGAGGAGAGATTCATGTGCCTTGCAGACAGAGTCCCTCCAGCGCTCACTCAGACGCTCTAGCGGAACAAACAGAACAGACCATCAGTGAAGAGCGAAAGGAGAGATAGAGGGATGACTTACTTGAGAAGGCGGACGGAGGGAGACAAAGGAAAGGTGCTCCTGTGAGTCTGGCTCTGCCTGATTGAGCTGTAACTGCCACGGCCGACAGAGAGAAGGAGAGAGAGAATGAGGGAGAGAGAGAGAGAGAGAGAGAGAGAGAGAGAGAGAGAGCAAGAGAACGGAGGGAGAGAGACACGGGAGGCTTGGCTTTCTGTAGTTTTGTGTGTGACCGTTCTCTCCGCTGTGTGTGTGTGTGTGTGTGTGTGTGTGTGTGTGTGTGTGCACTGCGTGCTGTTCAGAGAGTCATCTCAACTCTGCTCCGTGCAGATACACTAACTTTGCCTGCTTCTGGAACTCTGGGGGCTCAGCGTGACACGCACACACACGCATACACACACAGACACCACCGTTAGTTTCCAAGTCCCTAAATCACCCAGAGAGAGTGTTTAGCAGTGCTAAGATAATGCCATTTTATGTTGGCTTTTTAGAGCTTAATAGTGATTCACAGAGAAATAAAGAGCCATGAAGTCCCAGAGCAGGCAGGGAGTTCCTGTGTTCGACAGAGATAAGGAATTAGAATGGGAACATCACAATACACACACACCCAGACAAATTCATCCCCCACATGCTATGTTTGTAACTGAGCATAATGTCCAGAGCTATTTGGTTCTGCTGCTATATGAAGATACATTGATATCAAGGAATTGTTCGTGTTGTTAATTCTGCTTTCTTTTCTTATTTCATGAAGTGCATTCATTCCATTTGAGTCTCTCCCATCGGTTAGAAGATAAATAAAACACACAAAAATGTAATGACCCAAAGGCCTGTCGAGTAGCACAGTGGTCTAAGGCCCTGCATAGCAGTGCTAGCTGCGTCACTACAGATCCTGGTTCGATACCGGGCTGTGTTGCAGCTTGCTGTGAACTGGAGACCCATGAGGTGATGGTCAAGTGTTGTCTGGGTTAGGGAAGGGTTTTGCCAGCCAGGATGTCCTTGTCCCATTGCGCTCTAGAGACTCCTGTGGCAGGCTGTGTGCATGCATGATGACACGGTCACCAGGTGTACTGTGTTTCCTCCAACACATTGGTGTGGCTGGCTTCCGGGTTAAGTGGGCATTGTGTCAAGAAGCAGGGCGGCTTGTCAGTGTTGTATTTCGGAGGACACACGGCTCTCGACCTTCGCCTCTCCCGAGTCCGTACGGGAGTTGCAGCAATGGGACAAGACCGTAACTACCTAAGAGGCATCACTGCTGTAGCAACTCTCCTCTTATTGGTCCTAGAGACATCACTGCTGTAGCAGCTCTCCTCTTATTGGTCCTAGAGACATCACTGCTGTAGCAACTCTCCTCTTATTGGTCCTAGAGACATCACTGCTGTAGCAGCTCTCCTCTTATTGGTCCTAGAGACATCACTGCTGTAGCAGCTCTCCTCTTATTGGTCCTAGAGACATCACTGCCGTAGCAGCTCTCCTCTTATTGGTCTTAGAGACATCACTGCCGTAGCAGCTCTCCTCTTATTGGTCCTAGAGACATCACTGCCGTAGCAGCTCTCATCTTATTGGTCCTAGAGACATCACTGCCGTAGCAGCTCTCCTCTTATTGGTCCTAGAGACATCACTGCCGTAGCAGCTCTCATCTTATTGGTCCTAGAGACATCACTGCCGTAGCAGCTCTCCTCTTATTGGTCCTAGAGACATCACTGCCGTAGCAGCTCTCCTCTTATTGGTCCTAGAGACATCACTGCCGTAGCAGCTCTCCTCTTATTGGTCTTAGAGACATCACTGCCGTAGCAGCTCTCCTCTTATTGGTCCTAGAGACATCACTGCCGTAGCAGCTCTCCTCTTATTGGTCCTAGAGACATCACTGCCGTAGCAGCTCTCCTCTTATTGGTCCTAGAGACATCACTGCCGTAGCAGCTCTCCTCTTATTGGTCCTAGAGACATCACTGCCGTAGCAGCTCTCCTCTTATTGGTTCTAGAGACATCACTGCCGTAGCAGCTCTCCTCTTATTGGTCCTAGAGACATCACTGCCGTAGCAACTCTCCTCTTATTGGTCCTAGAGACATCACTGCCGTAGCAGCTCTCCTCTTATTGGTCCTAGAGACATCACTGCCGTAGCAGCTCTCCTCTTATTGGTTCTAGAGACATCACTGCCGTAGCAGCTGTCCTCTTATTGGTCCTAGAGACATCACTGCCGTAGCAGCTCTTCTCTTATTGGTCCTAGAGACATCACTGCTGTAGCAGCTGTCCTCTTATTGGTCCTAGAGACATCACTGCCGTAGCAGCTCTTCTCTTATTGGTCCTAGAGACATCACTTCTGTTGCAAACAATGTCTTTCTTGTATTTCCTCTAGCATTTGTGATAAATATGTGTACCACGTCTCCTCCTCTTTTCCTTTCCTGAGGACATTGCATCTCAGCCACCCACACCCTTAGTAACATGTGTGTGTCTGTGTGTGTAAACCACATCAGAAACATAAACCATATCAGGTTTAATTTCATAAACAGTTTTACGCAGTTCGCAGTTCTTCTCTTCCCAGACTCTGTATTGTGTTAGTCTGTGGAACATGGCAGATATTTAATAGACATGGTGGATTTACTGCCACTGGCATTTATAGAAGTCCCAGTAGGACACACACACACACACACACACACACACACACACACACACACACACACACACACACACACACACACACACAGACAGAGGAAGACAGCAGGTTTGGATATGCTAATAGCCAGCCAGACTGGACAGGTGGTGTAAATCTAGAACTCATAGTGTATTCAGTGTGTTAGCAGCACTGTGCTGCGGTGAGGACCTTTATTCAATACAACAACCATCCATCCTGACCCAGCCACACTACAGCATGTATATACAACTACCATCCACCCTGACCCAGCAACACTACAGCATGTATATACAACTACCATCCACCCTGACCCAGCAACACTACAGCATGAATATACAACTACCATCCACCCTGACCCAGCAACACTACAGCATGTATATACAACTACCATCCACCCTGACCCAGCAACACTACAGCATGTATATACAACTACCATCCACCCTGACCCAGCAACACTACAGCATGTATATACAACTACCATCCACCCTGACCCAGCAACACTACAGCATGTATATACAACTACCATCCATTCTGACCCAGCAACACTACAGCATGTATATACAACTACCATCCACCCTGACCCAGCAACACTACAGCATGTATATACAACTACCATCCATCCTGACCCAGCCACACTACAGCATGTATATACAACTACCATCCACCCTGACCCAGCAACACTACAGCATGTATATACAACTACCATCCACCCTGACCCAGCAACACTACAGCATGTATATACAACTACCATCCGTCCTGACCCAGCTACACTACAGCATGTATATACAACTACCATCCACCCTGACCCAGCAACACTACAGCATGTATATACAACTACCATCCACCCTGACCCAGCAACACTACAGCATGTATATACAACTACCATCCGTCCTGACCCAGCTACACTACAGCATGTATATACAACGACCATCCACCCTGACCCAGCAACACTACAGCATGTATATACAACTACCATCCACCCTGACCCAGCTACACTACAGCATGTATATACAACTACCATCCACCCTGACCCAGCAACACTACAGCATGTATATACAACTACCATCCACCCTGACCCAGCAACACTACAGCATGTAAATACAACTACCATCCATCCTGACCCAGCTACACTACAGCATGTATATACAACTACCATCCGTCCTGACCCAGCTACACTACAGCATGTATATACAACTACCATCCATCCTGACCCAGCTACACTACAGCATGTAAATACAACTACCATCCATCCTGACCCAGCTACACTACAGCATGTATATACAACTACCATCCATCCTGACCCAGCTACACTACAGCATGAATATACAACTACCATCCATCCTGACCCAGCTACACTTCAGCATGAATATACAACTACCATCCATCCTGACCCAGCAACACTACAGCATGTATATACAACTACCATCCATCCTGACCCAGCTGCACTACAAAATGTATGTACGGCCTCCCACTGCAGCCAGACACTTACTCACACACACTGGTGATTGACTGGACTGACAGGTAGCGCTCACGAAAGTAGGCAGACCAGCACAAACTACACACACACACATATACACTCAACTGTAAGCACACAAACAAGCCTGTAAGCACATACACACCCACAAGCACAGACGTACCTAGGCAGACACACACACATGCAGTCATCATTATACAACAGGTCTGATCTAGAGTTAGTCTCTACAGAGTCAGCACTACATGGGGCAGCAGGTAGCCTAGTGGTTAGAGAGTTGGACTTGTAACTGGAAGGTTGCAAGGTCAAGTCCCAAGCTGACAAGGTAACAATCTGTTGTTCTGCCCCTAAACAAGGCAGTTAACCCACTGTTCCTAGGCCGTCATTGAAAATAAGAATTTGTTCTTTACTGACTTACCTAGTTAAATAAAGGTAAAAATACAACATCACAGAGTCAGCACTATACAACAGGTCTGAACTAGAGTTAGTCTCTACTGAGTCATCACTATAAAGCAGGTCTGAACAAGAGTTAGTCTCTACAGAGTCATCACTATAAAGCATGTCTGAACTAGAGTTAGTCTCTACGGAGTCATCACTATAAAGCAGGTCTGAACAAGAGTTAGTCTCTACAGAGTCATCACTATAAAGGTCTGAACTAGAGTTAGTCTCTACAGAGTCATCACTATAAAGCAGGTCTGAACTAGAGTTAGTCTTTACAGTCATCACTATACAACAGGTCTGAACTAGAGTTAGTCTCTACGGAGTCAACACTATACAACAGGTCTGAACTAGAGTTAGTCTCTACGGAGTCAACACTATACAACAGGTCTGAACTAGAGTTAGTCTCTACAGAGTCAACACTATACAACAGGTCTGAACTAGAGTTAGTCTCTACAGAGTCATCACTATACAACAGGTCTGAACTAGAGTTAGTCTCTACAGAGCTGCTTTATAGAGTCATCACTATACAACAGGTCTGAACTAGAGTTAGTCTCTACAGAGTCATGACTATACAACAGGTCTGAACTAGAGTTAGTCTCTACAGAGTCATCACTATAAAGCAGGTCTGAAGGAGTCTCACTGCTCTGCTTAGTGTCTGTCTCTGGAATCTCAATAGGACCTGAGAGATTTTGAGACATAGCCTACTGTCTGAAGTGTGTGTCTGTGTGTGGGTTTGTGCGTGTGTATGTGTGCTTGTGTGTTTGTTTGTTTGTGTGTCTGTGTGTGCATGTGTGTGTGGGTGTATGCATGTGTGGCTGTGTGTGAGTGTATGCTTGTGTATGTGTGTGTCTGTGTGTGGTTCTATTCATGTGTGTGTTTTTGTGTGTGTTTGTGTGTATGTGTGTGTTTGTGTGTGTGTGTGTGTGTGTGTGTGTGTGTGTGTGTGTGTGTGTGTGTGTGTGTGTGTGTGTGTGTGTGTGCATGTGCATGTGTGTCTGTGTCTGTGTGTGGGTGTATGCCGTGTGTGTGCGTTTGTGTGTGTGCATATGTGTGTGTATGTGTGTGTGTGTATGTGTGTGTGTGTGTTAGTCTCTAGCAGCAGTATAAGAGGAACTACAGTGTGAGCGGTCAGTTAAACTACCTCTGGACTTAGTCCATAGTCCCTCTACTCTCCCATAGATCTGGACCAACATTTCAATGCAAGGCACTGACACACTTTCACTCTCCTCTTTCAATCTCTCGTCTCTCTCCCCTCCCTCTCTTCTCTCTCCTTGTTCACTCTCCTGCCTCTTCTCTCGCTTCACTCTCTCGTCTATCTCTCCTCTCTCGCTTCTCTCTCTCCTCTCTCTCTTCTCTGTCACACTCTCTCTCCTCTCTCGCTTCTCTCTCTCCTCTCTCTCTTCTCTCGCTCCACTCTCTCTTTTCTCTCTTCTCTCTCCTCTCTCTCCTCTCCTCTCTCTCTCCTCTCTCTCCTCTCTCTCCCCTCTCTCCACTTTCTCTACTCTCTCTCTCTTCTCTCTCCTCTCTCCAATATCAATATCCCTCTCTCTCCTCTCTCGCTTCACACTCTCTCCTCTCTCTCCACTCTCTTTGTCTTCCCTCTCTCTTTCCTTCCTGTTATTTCTATCCACTCCCCTATTTTCCTTTCCTCTTCACTTTTTTTCCTCTGCTCTCTCTGCTCTCTCTTTTCATTTCTCCTCCTGCTCTCCACACTTTCTCTCCTCTCTCTCCTTCCTCACTTCACTCTCTCTTCTCTCTCTCCTCTCTCTCTTCTCTCTCTCCTCAATTGCTCTCTTCTCTCTCCTCTCTCTCTCCTCTCTTTCTTCACTGTCACTTCTCTCTCTTGTCTCTCTCCTCTCTCGCTTCATTCTCTCTTCACTCTCTCCCCTCTCTCTTCTCTTTCTCCTCTCTCTCTCCCCTCTCCTCTCTCTTCTCTCTCCCCTCTCTCTTCTCTGTCTCTCCTCTTTCACCCCTCTCTCCTCTCACTCTCTCCCCTCTCTCCCTCTCTCTCCTCTCTCACTTCACTCGCTATTCTCTCTTACCTCTCTCTCCTCGCTCTCTTCTCTCTCTTCCCATCTTCTCTCTTCTCTCCTCTCTCACTTCACTCTCTCTTCTCTCTCCCCTCTCTCCTCTCTCTCCTCACTTGCTTCACTCGGTCTTCTTTCTTCCCTCTCTCTTCCCTCTCTCGTCCCTCACTCCTCTCTCTCCTCTCTCTCTTCTCTCTCTTCACTCTCTCATCTCTCTCTTTCTTCTCTCTTCACTCTCTCCTCTCTCTCTGTCGTTTCACTCGCTCTTCTCTCTTCCCTCTCTCTTCCCTCACTCCTCTCTCTCCTCTCTCTCCTCTCTCATCTCTAGCATCACTCTCTCTCTCCCTCTCTCGCTTCACTCACTCATCTCTCTCCCCCCTCTCTCCTCTCTCTCCCATCTCTAGCTTCACTCTCTCTTCTCTCTCTTCTCTCTCTCCCCTCTCCTCTCTCTTCTCTCTCTCCTCTCTCTCCTCTCTCGCTTCACTTGCTCTTCTCTCTTCCCTCTCTTCCATCTCTCTCCTCTCTCTCATCTCTCTCATCTCTCTCTCCACTCTCTCATCTCTCTCTTCTCTCTCTTCTCTCTCTCCTCTCTCTCTCCCTCTCTCGCTTCACTCACTCATCTCTCTCCCCTCTCTCTCCTCTCTCTCTCCCATCTCTAGCTTCACTCTCTCTCTTCTCTCTCTTCTCTCTCTCTCTCTCTCCCTCTCCTCTCTCCTCTCTCTCTCACCTCTCTCTCTTCTCTCTCTCATCTCTAGATTCACTCTCTCTCCTCTCTCTCTTCTCTATCTCCTCTCTCTCCTCTCTCGCTTCATTCTCTCTTCACTCGCTCCCCTCTCTCTTCACTCTCTCCTCTCTCTCTCCCCTCTCCTCTCTCTTACCTCTCTCTCTTCTCTCTCTCATCTCTAGATTCACTCTCTCTCCTCTCTCTCTTCTCTATCTCCTCTCTCTCCTCTCTCGCTTCATTCTCTCTTCACTCGCTCCCCTCTCTCTTCTCTCTCTCCTCTCTCTCTCCCCTCTCTTCTCGCTCTCCTCTCTCTCCTATCTCTCTCTCTTCTCTCTCCCCAATCGCCTCTCTCTTCTCTGTCTCTCCTCTTTCACCCCTCTCTCCTCTCTCTCTCTCTCTCTCCTCTCTCTCTCTCCCTCTCTCTCCTCTCTCACTTCACTCGCTCTTCTCTCTTCCATCTCTCTTCCCTCTCTCTTCCCTCTCTCTCTCTCTCTCTCTCTCTCTCCTCTCTCTCTCTTCTCTCTTCCCTCTCTCTTCCCTCTCTCTCCTCTCTCTCCTCTCTCGCTTCACTCGCTCTTCTCTCTTCCATCTCTCTCTTCTCTCTCCTCTCTCTCATCTCTCTCTCCACTCTCTCATCTCTCTTCTCTCTCTTCTCTCTCTCATCTCTCTCCTCTCTCTCCCTCTCTCGCTTCACTCAGTCATCTCTCTCTTCTCTCTCTCCCCTCTCCTCTCTCTTCTCTCTCTCCTCTCTCTCCTCTCTCTCACCTCTCTCTCTCCCTCTCTCATCTCTATATTCACTCTCTCTCCTCTCTCTCTTCTCTATCTCCTCTCTCTCCTCTCTCGCTTCATTCTCTCTTCACTCACTCCTTTCTCTCCTCTCTAGCTTCATTCTCTCTTCACTCTCTTCCCTCTCTCTTCTCTCTCTCCTCTATCTCGCTTCACTCTCTCACTCGCTATTCTCTCTCCACTCTCTTCCCCTTTCTCCTCCTACTCGCCACACTTTCTCTCCTCTCTCTCCTTTCTCACTTCACTATCTCCTCTCTCGCATCACTCACTCTTCTCTCTCTCTCTCTCTCCTCTCTCTCCTCTCTCCTCTCTCCTATCTCCTCTCTCTTCCCCTCTTTAATCTCTCTTCTCTCTCTCCTCTCTCTCTTCACTCTCTCCTCTCTCTTCACTCTCTCCTCTCTCTCGTCTCTCTCTCCCCTCTCTCCTCTCTATTCTTTCTCTCCTCTTTCTCCTCTCTCTTTCCTCTCTCTCTCCTCTATCGCTTCACTCTCTCTTCACTCTCTCCTCTCTCGCGTCACTCCCTCTTCTCTCTCCCCTCTCTCTCTTCTCTCGCTTCACTCTCTCTTCTCTCTCTCTTCTCTCTCCCCTCTCTCGTCTCTCTTCTCTTTGTCCTCTCCTCTCTCGCTTCACTCGCTCTTTTCTCTCCCCTCTCTCTCTTCTCTCTCTCTCTTCTCTATCCACTCTCTTTGTCTTCCCTTCCCTCTCTCTTTCCTTCCTGTTATTTCTATCCACTCCCCTATTTTCCTCCCCTTCTTCACTTTTCTTTCGCTGCTCTCTCTGCTCTCTCTTCCCCTTTCTCCTCCTGCTCTCCACACTTTCTCTCCTCTTTCTCCTTTCTCACTTCACTCGCTCTTCTCTATCTCCTCTCTCGCTTCACTCACTCTTCTCTATCTTCTCTCTCTCCTCTCTCTCCCCTCTCACCTCTCTATTCTCTCTCTCATCTCTCTCCTCTCTTTCTCCTCTCTCTTCTCTCTCCCCTCTCTCTCCTCTCTCTCTTCACTCTCTTTCCTTATTTTTCTCTGCTCTCTTTTCCCCTTTCTCCTCCTCCTCTATCTACTTTCTCTCTTCCCTTTCCCCCATTTTCTTTCCTCACCCTCTTTCTGTTCTCTCTCTTTCTCCTTCCCCTCTTTCTTACTCCTCTGTCATTGTGAGGTGGTGCTTAGGGGCGGTGATCCGTCTCCTGATCCTGTATCAGTGTGGAATGAAGCCAACTGTCACCATCCTTGATGACATCGACATTAGGAGACAAAGACACTTCAGCATCTTCCTGTGTGTCCCAAATGAAAGCCTTTAGGGTTAGGGTTAGCAGTAGCAGGCCTGTAGAGTGATGACTGGAGAGGGCTGCAGATATGAACCTCAGACGCACATGAAGGATGTGGTTTAACTGGGTGATCTCTATAATGTGAACGGTAGCCATGGATCTTGTATCTCAGTGCTATATGTCTCATACATATGTTAATATAGATATGGGTGAATCTAGTTGGCCACACAGAGACTGTGATAGGACTATGGATGATGCCACACTGCCGTTTACTCAGATAGAATACTAACAACATGCACACAGTGACTGTACACACACATGCTGGCATCCACAATACACATACACAGAAAGGTACACACACACACAAGCACACACACACACACACACACACACACAGACACAGACACAGACACACACACACACGACAGCCTGGCTGGGTTCCACAGTCTGTTCCACTCACCCCATGCTGAGCCTGTGTGCGGTGCCCAGATAGACAGGGAGGGAGGGAGGGGGAGACAGGAGGAATAATGAGCATGATGCCATATTCATCCATCTCATCCCTCTGTTCTTCTGAATATGAAAACCAGACAGGTCAATAGACATCAATGACTCCCCTTCCCCTTCAATTGTGGCTGGGGAAAGGAGGGTGGGGTGGAGGGAGGGAGGGAGGGAGGGAGGGAGGGAGGGAAGGAAGGAGGGTGGGGTGGAGGGAGGGAGGGTGGGGTGGAGGGAGGGAGGGATGGAGGGATGGAGGGAGGGACAGAGAAGGAGGGATAGAGGGAGGGTGGGTGGGCGGGAAGGATATGGAGAATGAGGGAGGAAGGGAGAGAAAGAGATAGGAGGAATGGAGGGATGGTTGGATGGAAATATATATAGAAGGAGTGAGGCAGGGAGGGAGGGAGGAGGAGGAAAGGAGGGTGGGATTGATACACATCAAATATACCTTCCCTTTATTATAGATGTGTATCTTTGTTATAATAACATCCGTTTGTGCCTGTGTAGGTGTTATAAATGGCACAGGATCCCATCCATTCATCTAATGTGAATGTGCTCATATGATTGTGTTCCTGATAAGCTGAGACTCTTTATGGCTGGGTACATAATGGAAATATCTAAAGAGATGCTGATCATTTCACAGCCTCTTCAGGAGAATATATTTTTCTGTTGTTTTATTCTCCTCTTCAGATGTGAAGGAGAGACTAAGTCTTTAATATTATTTCGCTGTAGAGACACTCAGTGATTTAATATTAAATAGAACCAGAATGTTGATATTTGAATTGTCATGCAGGGCCTTCGGAAAGTATTCAGACCACTTGACCTTTTCCACATTTTGTTACGTTACAGCCCTATTCTGAAATTAATTAAATAATACAATTTCATCAGCAATCTACACACAACACCCCATAATGATGAAGCAAAAACGTTTTTTTTTTGAAAATTTTGCAAAAATAACGTATTTACATACAGTACCAGTCAAACGTTTGGACACACCTACTCATTCTTTTTATCAATTTTTGAATAAGTCTGTAACCTAACAAAATGTGGAAGGCACTGTGGAACTATAGAATGTTGGATGTCATGTAGAACCAGAATGTTGAGTGTCTCTCAGAATCTGATGTGTCTAAAAGGCTGACCTCTCCTTGGTCTGTGTGATGTCTGCTTTTCCCTAGTGCGCTGATATCCCCTCTCTCTCTCTCTCTCTCTCTCTCTCTCTCTCTCTCTCTCTCTCTCTCTCTCTCTCTCTCTCTCCTCTCCCTCTCTCTCTCTTCTATAACACAGGAGGAGGTCAGACAAAGGCCATCTCTGATCCCTCTTATCATTGTCTGTGACACACGCAGGATCAATTCCCCACAGGACAGTCCTGCCTGCTCGGCCTGTACGATACACTCCTCTCTATCTCAGTCCTACTCGGTCACACACTATGTCCTGCTGCTGTCTACACAGCCAGGCCCTGTCAGCCTGTCTACCTCTCCATCTTGCTAGTTTGCAACTCTGTGGGGACTGAGGTTGACAAATACTGAAGTAGAATGTTAATTTTTTTCTTCTTTTAAAGCTTTCACAATATGGTGCAAGAAACTGGAATCGATTTAAACAGACATAACAAAATAATAATGTCCCAACATCACTACACTATATGAAAAATACCATCACATCAGGAGTCTCCAGAAGCTCCAGAACATCCAGAATATCCTAATGAGACTACAGAAACCCCATTACACCCCCCCATCCTGGCGTCTCTGAACTGGCTCCCTGTCTCATCCTGGATTGAATTCAAAACCCTCCTGCTGAGTTTCCAGTGTATTCATGGCAATGCCCCTCCTTATCTCAAAGAACTGCTTTCCTGCCATAACCCCACCCACACCCTCAGGTCAAGAGATAGCCTGCTCCTCCAGGACCAAGCTCCGCTCCTTGGAGGATTGGGCTTTCAGCTCGACCGCCCCAAGCCTCTGGAATGCCCTCTTGAACCAGATGAAGGCACAGCAGACTCTGATCTCCTTATAAAACGGGCCTAAAGACATTTCTCTTCAGGAAGGCTTTCTGTTGATAGTTGTGCTCCTTGGTGTCCTTCTCCCTTGTAGCGTCAGCTGGGTTCTTTGTGTCAGTTGCCCTGTCTACGTGTATCCATTTATTTATATATTTTTATGCACTTTGAGATTATTCTCTATCATTATAATTATAAGTGATATTTTATTATTACATAAAGATAGAGGCGACACAACAATGACGCAACAATGCAAAAACAAAACAAAAGAGTAATTCAGTGCCGTAGTTTTATAGTTGCCACCATCATCAGAAGTTGACTATTGTTAAAGTGTGCTGCTTCCCTCTGTCCTGTAGAGGTCAAAAACATTCTTTCATTATTTTCTTCCTTATCCTTTAATCCTTTCATCATGGACGTCTCCCTCCTTCATTCCTCCTTCAGCGCCCGCCGTGCACATATCAGAATGTCAACAATACCAAATGAAAACTGTAAAGTGTGTGTGTGCATGTGCGTGTGTGTATGTGTGTGTGTTTCTGTTTGCAAGTGTGTTAATGTCACAGTGTAGATATGAACATCCTAATCCTCTTTCTGAATGTGGGTTTACTGAGGATTACATCAAAGTACAATTATTACTGTAGTGACTCAGGAGGGACATCCAGAGTGGGGCTTGGATCAGCAACCCTGCTCACAACAGCCTGTGACATAACAGTCCAGACCTCTTGGTTGACGCTGTGTGTGTGGTTGACTGTAGTCGTCATGATTCTGGTCAGTGTTCAGCTGAGTGTGCTGTGTGTGTTTCTGTCTGTGTGAGTTACTGTAGTCTGTCATGTTACTGGGCCATGTACGGCAGCACTCTCCATCAGCTTCACAGACAGCTGTCAATCAAACAACGAAGTCAAAGTCAATACCAGACCCAGCCTGAAGAGGGACGGGACAAGATGGAGATGACACGGTGGTGTCCATGTTTTAAACATTGGTTATGTCATAAACAATAACACATAGAGTAGCAGCTACACATCATAAACCACAGATATTTAATTAAATTACAAGAGGGGATATGTCATAAACACTTAAAAGTTCCTTAATGGGGAGAAAATGGCAGCCATCTTGGTCAGGGAGAAATCCAACCCCAGTCTAAATGGAATGAATGACAGTAGAGGCATCGGTGATGCATTTCCTACTTCTACTTATCCAGGCAAATCAAAGTAAGGTGTGTGATGTATCAGAAATTGTCTCATGTAATTATAGTCAACCTAAAATATTGTCATGTAATTATAGTCAAGCTAAAATACTGTCATGTAATTATAGTCAACCTAAAATATTGTCATGTAATTATAGTCAAGCTAAAATACTGTCATGTAATTATAGTCAACCTAAAATACTGTCATGTAACTATAGTCAACCTAAAATATTGTCATGTAATTATAAATGTATTTTATACAGGTTTTATACAAATGTTCTGTGTACATAGCCTCTAAAATATATGTAAACAGACCATAAATATCTCAGATGTTGTTTTCTTAGCTGTGAGTGCTTTCATATGATACAATGTCAGTACTTGTTGCATTTACAACTTGTCTAAGAGCCATCATCAACTGATGTCTGCCAGTGTCTGGCTGTGGATTGACTGCATTCAATTGAATGTTTGCATATTGGCAGTTAATTTGAAAAAATTGTGAATCATTTCTCTAAAACTGTCTGGCTAGCTAGCTAACACAATTCTTCACATTCATTGTTTTACACAATATCTTATCACAGCACTGGCAAACCTTGGTTGACCAACTCCCTGACCAAGGCTGACCTTTGGACCATCATGAGAATGTTCATGACCATTCTGGTATTCTAATTCCTAATTCTATGCCATAAACAATATCACTCCCTGACAGAACACAGAGACAAAACACAACGCATTGTGAAAAGAAAATTGGATTGTAAAATTGGATCGTAAAAGTCCATCTTGTCAAGCCTCTCTCTCTCTCGCTCTCCCAGTTCAGCAGGGATCAAGTTGCACAATGACTACAACTGCCTCAATAAGACGTTATGGTAATGAGTGGAACGTAGCAATAGAGAGCAGCTAAGAAGCCAATGTGATCAGTAATGATAGAGAAATAACTAGTGGGAGTGATCAGGGGTGTCTGGCTGGAGGCAGAAACAGTCATGAGAGAGAGAGAGAGAGAAGGGGGGGAGAGAGACAGAGAGGGGGAGAGAGAGAGGGGGAGAGAGAGAGACACAGAGAGAGGGGGGAGAGACAGAGAGAGACAGAGAGAGAGGGGGAGAGAGAGACAGAGAGTGAGGGGGGAGAGAGGCAGAGAGGGGGGGCCGGGAGACAGAGAGAGAGGGGGAGAGGGGGGTGTTGATAGTAATGCAAGGAGGGAATAGTTCAATAATCTCTCCCTCTCTCCCTCCCTCTCTCCCTCCCTCTCTCCCTCTCTCTCTATATCTCTCTCCCTCTATCTCTCTCCTAGTAATGCTCTGTAGTCCTCCATGTGCCATTCAGCATTAGAAGGGATAGTTAACTCACCAACCATAATGACCTGTGTTAATATGTCTCTAATTAGCTGCTGTTCACACACACATCACACACATACACACATACACACATGCACACACAGTGCCCTAACCATCATAGTCCCCCAGAAGTTGCAACATGCTGCAAGAAAGAGGTCCTTATGTGAGCCAGTAAACAGAACACACCTGGCAAATTGCACTGATATTTTGTTTGTGTGTCTGTAACTGGTTATATGAAAATAAAATGTGCACTTTTACTTAAATAGGGTAGAAAAACTCAATTATTTTCTCTATTCTCCAGAGAATCTGACAGTTTCATTAAATCTCTACCAATTCTCCAAATTTCTGTCTACCCCACAACCTCTCCATTCCCTCCTTCCTTCCCTCCCCCAAACTGTCTTCCATCCATCCCTCTCTCTTCTCTCCTTGCCCTTTCCCTCTCTCTCGATGGGGATACACAGCTACTCAGAGAGGGATTTTGTGAGCGGTGAAAATGGAAGTGGTTTGATGCACCAGGGTTGTGTGATGCGTGAGGTGGGCTTCTCTTCTAGAATGTGATAATAGTGGGAGCTATGACTGACTGCTTGACCATTAACACCTGTCTAGAGAGATGGACATGTCTATGTGTGACAGACAGGTATTAGGGGACACATTCAGGTGAATTCAGACCACCATTTGCACAAGTGTTTAGGATCAATTCTGTTCTCGATTCAGCCAGTATGAACCATCCTCTCTAGGGCGTGTATTCAGTATGAGTGCTAATCTAGGATCAGTTTCCCCTTTTAGAACATAATGACTAAGAATATATGGACAGGGAGGACCTGATCCCAGATAAACTGGCCTACTCAGATGCTTTGTGAATACAGGCAACGGTCTTCTTGACATGGCTCTATCATCTCATCCTAGAGGTTCTGTCTTCTGAAGACAGGCTCCTCCTTAGAAACAGTGCTTTCTGTTCTGATCTCAACTAGCCTGATTTAGACGTCATATGCTGTGGAAATAATCCTGTTGTTCAAGTGATACTAGATTACGGCGGATTAATGTGTGGTTTGATTTAATCCAGTCAGATTGAGCATTTGGGTCATCAATGGTGCTAATCCCATATCAGATGGTTGTTGCTAGTCTCTGTGTTGGGTATGATGTTCTATAATGGTTCCGGAAGAGGAAGAGCTCTTATCAATGTTTCTTCATATCAGGACATTAGATAGTGGTGAGAAAGGGCTGAGGGTTGAACACCTTTATATTAACACGTGTGTGTGTTACTAATCAAGTAACATCCATCAACTCATAGATGGGGAAAATCTCCAACATTGTAGTGCCTCAACCTGCACGCACACACGCACGCACGCACACACACACACACACACACACACACACACACACACACACACACACACACACACACACACACACACACACACACACACACACACACACACACACACACACACACACACACACACACACACACACACACACACACACACACACACACACACACACACACACAGCAGTGTAAACCAGTTTATCAACCATGCGGACTGCAGCTGGCTCCTGGATTAAGAATATCCATTAACCCTGCCAACCCATCTCCTCTCTGGTATTGAGGCCAGAACACACACACACACACACACACACACACCAATCAGAGCAGCCATGCTCATCAGACTGCGATCAGGGTTTAATTTAAATCAGATGTGTGTCACATTTAGAGCCTTCACAGGTTAGCACACACACACACACACACACACACACACACACATAATGAAATTCCACCTGTACACACACATACACACATACACAAACATGCATTTTGTATTTATGGGTCATTAATTTGGCTTAAGGGCATTGTTCATACATGCTCATCCCAAGTAGAGTGATGGGAATGTCCTAGAGGCCTCCAGCAGTCTAACCCCCCCCACACACACACACACACACACTCACACACACACACACACACACACAAGCGAGCCTCTATCAGTCACAGGCTGTATACCCAGCCATGCACCCATCTGACTACCATCTATTAGAGATACCACGGTTGTTGTCTCTTGGGGAATGGGCTGTGTTTCTCTATCATGTTGATTGATCACTCAGCAATGTAGCTTGTGTGTGTGTGTGCGTGCGTGTGGTGTGTGCGTGCGTGCACGTTTGTGTGTCAGTGTTTATGGGTGTATGATGTACATTGATTACTAATCTGTGACCCTGGTTGATCAGGAAGTCCAGTGGGCCGGTCTATAATTCACTAACCAAACTATCACACTGATCAATACACACTCAGCCATGCATGGATGCATACAGTCGGCCTACCAACCACTGGACACTGTTCTAGACTAGAGAGTGTACAGTACAGAGGGACAGGGATGGATACAGTAGGATTACATACCAATGTATTGTGCTCTGGACAGAGGGACAGGGATGGATACAGTAGGCCTACATACCAATGTATTCTCCTCTGGACAGAGGGACAGGGATGGATACAGTAGGCCTACATACCAATGTATTCTCCTCTGGACAGAGGGACAGGGATGGATACAATAGGCCTACATACCAATGTATTATGCTCTGGACAGAGGGACAGGGATGGATACAGTAGGCCTACATACCATTGTATTGTGCTCTGGACAGAGGGACAGGGATGGATACAGTAGGCCTACATACCATTGTATTGTGCTCTGGACAGAGGGACAGGGATGTCTGTGTTGCCATGAAGCTAACAGGTCAAGACCATTGCTCATACAGTGGATGGGGTCCAAGTCAAGAGCACATAGCTCAGTCATGAACGTCAGTAACTTATAGTCAGTGTTTCTACAGTAATACTAATTCTAAACATTTAGTCAGTGTTTCTATAGTAATACTAATTCTAAACATTTAGTCAGTGTAACTATTGTAATACTCATTCTAAACATATAGGTAGTGTTTCTATAGTAATACTCATTCTAAACATATAGTCGGTGCTTCTATAGTAGTACTCATTCTAAACATATAGCCAGTGTTTCTATAGTAATAATCATTCTAAACATATAGTCAGTGTATTTCTATAGTAATACTACTTATGAACATATTAATCAGTGTGTTTCTATTGAAATACTCATTCTAAACATATTGGTAGTGTTTCTATAGTTATTCTCATTCCAAACATATTGTCAGTGTGTTTCTATAGTATTACTCATTCTAAACATATAGTCGGTGCTTCTATAGTAATTCTCATTCTAAACATATAGTCAGTGTGTTTCTATAGTAAAACTCATCCTAAACATATTGCCAGTGTGTTTCTATTGTAATACTCATTCTAAACATATAGTCAGTGTTTCTATAGTAATACCGAATCTAAACATATTGTCAGTGTGTATCTATTATAATACTCAGTCTTAACATATAGTCAGTGTTTCTATTGTAATACTAATTTTAAATATGCTGTCAGTGTATTTCTATAGTAATTCTCATTCTAAACATATAGTCAGTGTGTTTCTATAGTAAAACTCATCCTAAACATATTGCCAGTGTGTTTCTATTGTAATACTCATTCTAAACATATAGTCAGTGTTTCTATAGTAATACCGAATCTAAACATATTGTCAGTGTGTATCTATTATAATACTCAGTCTTAACATATAGTCAGTGTTTCTATTGTAATACTAATTTTAAATATGCTGTCAGTGTATTTCTACAGTAATACTCATTCTAAACATACAGGTAGTGTTTCTATAGTAATACTCATTCTAAAAATATAGTCAGTGTGTTTCTATAGTAATACTCATTCTAAACATATAGGTAGTGTTTCTATAGTAATACTCATTCTAAAAATATAGTCAGTGTGTTTCTATAGTAATACTCATTCTAAACATATAGGTAGTGTTTCTATAGTAATACTCATTCTAAAAATATAGTCAGTGTGTTTCTACAGTAATACTCATTCTAAACATATAGACGGTGTTTCTATAGTAAGGCTCTTTCTAAACATACAGTCACTATTTCTTTTGTTATACTCATTATAAAGAATTAGTCAGTGTTTCTATTGTAATACTCATTCTAAACATATAGTCAGCGTTTCTATTGTAATACTCATTCTAAACATATAGTCAGCGTTTCTATAGTAATACTCATTCTAAACATATAGTCAGCGTTTCTATAGTAAGACTCATTCTAAACATATAGTCAGCGTTTCTATAGTAATACTCATTCTAAAAATATAGTCAGCGTTTCTATAGGAAGACTCATTCTAAACATATAGTCAGTGTTTCTATTGTAATACTCATTCTAAACATATAGTCAGCGTTTCTATAGTAAGACTCATTCTAAACATATAGTCAGCGTTTCTATAGTAAGACTCATTCTAAACATATAGTCAGCGTTTCTATAGGAAGACTCATTCTAAACATTTAGTCAGTATGTTTCTATTGTAATACTCATTGTAAACTGTAAACATATAGTCAGTGTGTTTCTAAAGTAATACTCATTTTAAACATATAGTCAGTGTTTTTATAGTAATAATCATCCTAACATACAGTCAGCGTTTCTATAGTAAGAATCATTCTAAACATACTGTCACTGTTTCTATTGTAATACTCGTTCTAAACATGTAGTCAGTGTTTCTATTGTAATACATTTTCTAAACATATAGTCAGTGATTTCTATAGTAATACTCATTTTAAACATATAGCCAGTGTTTTTATAGTAATAATCATCCTAACATACAGTCAGCATTTCTATAGTAAGACTCATTCTAAACAGACTGTCACTGTTTCTATTGTAATACTCGTTCTAAACATATAGTCAGTGTGTGTCTATAGTAATACTAATTCTAAACATATGGTCAGTGTGTATCTATTATAATACTAATTCTTAACATATTGTCAGTGTTTCTATAGTAATACTCATTTTAAACATATAGCCAGTGTTTTTATAGTAATAATCATCCTAACATACAGTCAGCGTTTCTATAGTAAGACTCATTCTAAACAGACTGTCACTGTTTCTATTGTAATACTCGTTCTAAACATATAGTCAGTGTGTGTCTATAGTAATACTAATTCTAAACATATGGTCAGTGTGTATCTATTATAATACTAATTCTTAACATATTGTCAGTGTTTCTATAGTAATTCTCATTTTAAACATATAGTCAGTGTTTCTGTTATAATACTCATTTTAAACATTTAGTCAGTATGTTTCTTTTGTAATACTCATTGTAAACTGTAAACATATAGTCAGTGTGTTTCTATAGTAATAATCATCCTAACATATAGTCAACGTTTCTATAGTAAGACTCATTCTAAACATACAGTTACTGTTTATATTGTAATACTTTTTCTAAACATATAGTCAGTGTGTATCTGTTAAAATACTAATTCTTAACATATTGTCAGTGTTTCTATAGTAATACTCATTCTAAAGATATAGTCGGTGCTTCTATAGTAATATTCATTGAAAACATATAGTCAGTGTTTCTATAGTAATACTCATTCTAAACGTATAGTCAGTGTTTCTATAGTAATACTCATTCTAAACATATATTCAGTGTTCTATAGTAATACTCATTCTAAACGTATAGTCAGTGTTTCTATAGTAATACTCATTCTAAACGTATAGTCAGTGTTTCTATAGTAATGCTCATTCTAAACATATATTCAGTGTTCTATAGTAATACTCATTCTTAACATACAGTCAGTGAAACTCTTGATGCTGTTGATTCTAACTGCTGGCAAAAATCAGCCATCTTCTCCTCCCTGTTTCCTCCCTCACTCCTCCCTTTCTCTCTCTCCTTTCTGTCTCCTACCTCTCTCCTCCCTTTCTCTCTCTCCTCCCCCGTCTCTCTCCTCCCTGTTTCTTCCCTATTTCCTCCCTTTCTCTCTCTCATCCCCCATCGCTCCCCTCCCTGGTGGATTTCTCTGGTGTTTTTCTTTTTACACAGCCTTAGTCTGTTAACACTATGTAACAGCAGCCTCTGTCTCTTTGCTGTGTGTTTGTGTGTTTGTTTGGGTTGTAAATTAAACCTCTAGTGGAGAACACATCTCTGACTCCTGAGAACCGCCTCACTGTAAACACCTCTCTATTCAGCAGCAAGCCACATAATATATCAGTACAATTATACCACTGTTAGCAGTATGACATTGTCTGTGTTCAAGTGTCACTTTACTAAGTTGATTTGACCTTGCCCCCTGGCTTCATCAGGTGGGGGGAAACTGATTGAAGGTCATTTAGGAATGTATTCTCAGATATGACATTCATCCTGGGTCTGAGTGAGTGTTATAGATACATTCAACCTGTATCTGAGTGAGTGTTATAGATATATTCACCCTGGGTCTGAGTGAGTGTGTTATAGATATATTCACTCTGAGTCTGAGTGAGTGTTATAGATATATTCACCCTGGGTCTGAGTGAGTGTTATACTGTAGATATAGTCACCCCGGGTCTGAGTGAGTGTTATAGATACATTCACCCTGGGTCTGAGTGAGTGTGTTATAGATATATTCACCCTGGGTCTGAGTGAGTGTGTTATAGATATATTCACTCTGGGTCTGAGTGAGTGTTATAGATATATTCACCCTGGGTCTGAGTGAGTGTTATACTGTAGATATATTCACCCTGGGTCTGAGTGAGTGTTATACTGTAGATATAGTCACCCCGGGTCTGAGTGAGTGTTATAGATACATTCAACCTGTATCTGAGTGAGTGTTATAGACATATTCACCCTGGGTCTGAGTGAGTGTTATAGATATATTCACCCTGGGTCTGAGTGAGTGTTATAGATATATTCACCCTGGGTCTGAGTGAGTGTTATAGATATATTCACCCTGGGTCTGAGTGAGTGTTATAGATATATTCACCCTGGGTCTGAGTGAGTGTTATAGATATATTCACCCTGGGTCTGAGTGAGCGTTATAGATACGTATGTGTACCATTCCGAGGGAGAATGGGCGAGACAAAACATTTAAGTGCCTTTGAACGGGGTATGGTAGTAGGTTCCAGGCGCACTGGTTTGTGTCAAGAACTGCAATGCTGCTGGGTTTTTCACACTCAACAGTTTCCCGTGTGTATCAAGAATGGTCAACCACCCAAAGGACAACCAGCCAACTTGACACAACTGTGGGAAGCATTGGAGTCAACACAGGCCAGCATCCCTGTGGAACGCTTTTGACACCTTGTAGAGTTCATGCCCCGATGCTTTGAGGCTGTTCTGTTTGGTATACTCAGTGTACAGTGGGGCAAAAAAGTATTTAGTCAGCCACCAATTGTGCAAGTTCTCCAACTTAAAAAGATGAGAGAGGCCTGTAATTCATCATAGGTACACTTCAACTATGACAGACGAAATGAGAAAAAGAAATCCAGAAAATCACATTGTAGGATTTTTAATTTATTTATTTGCAAATTATGGTGGAAAATAAGTATTTGGTCAGTAACAAAAGTTTATCTCAATACTTTGTTATATACCCTTTGTTGGCAATGACAGAGGTCAAACGTTTTCTGTAAGTCTTCACAAGGTTTTCACACACTGTTGCTGGTATTTTGGCCCATTCCTCCATGCAGATCTCCTCTAGAGCAGTGATGTTTTGGGGCTGTCGCTGGGCAACACAGACTTTCAACTCCTCCAAAGATTTTCTATGGGGTTGAGATCTGGAGACTGGCTAGGCCACTCCAGGACCTTGAAATGCTTCTACGGCCACTCCTTCGTTCGGGCGGTGTGTTTGGGATCATTGTCATGCTGAAAGACCCAGCCACGTTTCATCTTCAATGCCCTTGCTGATGGAAGGAGGTTTTCACTCAAAATCTCACGATACATGGCCCCATTCATTCTTTCCTTTACACGGATCAGTCAGCCCTGGTCCCTTTGCAGAAAACAGCCCCAAAGCATGATGTTTCCACCCCCATGCTTCACAGTAGGTATGGTGTTCTTTGGATGCAACTCAGCATTCTTTGTCCTCCAAACACGACGAGTTGAGTTTTTACCAAAAAGTTCTATTTTGGTTTCATCTGACCATATGACATTCTCCCAATCCTCATCTGGATCATCCAAATGCTCTCTAGCAAACTTCAGACAGGCCTGAACATGTACTGGCTTAAGCAGGGGGACACGCCTGGCACTGCAGGATTTGAGTCTCCTGGCGGCGTAGTGTGTTACTGATGGTAGGCTTTGTTACTTTGGTCCCAGCTCTCTGCAGGTCATTCACTAGGTCCCCTGTGGTTCTGGGATTTTTGCTCACCGTTCTTGTGATCATTTTGACCCCACGGGGTGAGATCTTGCGTGGAGCCCCAGATCGAGGGAGATTATCAGTGGTCTTGTATGTCTTCCATTTCCTAATAATTGCTCCCACAGCTGATTTCTTCAAACCAAGCTGCTTACCTATTGCAGATTCAGTCTTCCCAACCTGGTGCAGGTCTACAATTTTGTTTCTGGTGTCCTTTGACAGCTCTTTGGTCTTGGCCATAGTGGAGTTTGGAGTGTGACTGTTTGAGGTTGTGGACAGGTGTCTTTTATACTGATAACAAGTTCAAACAGGTGCCATTAATACAGGTAACGACAGAGGAGCCTCTTAAAGAAGAAGTTACAGGTCTGTGAGAGCCAGAAATCTTGCTTGTTTGTATGTGACCAAATACTTATTTTCCACCATAATTTGCAATAAATTCATAAAAATCCTACAATGTGATTTTCTGGATTTTTTTTCCTCATTTTGTCTGTCATAGTTGAAGTGTACCTATGATGACAATTACAGGCCTCTCTCATCTTTTTAAGTGAGAGAACTTGCACAATTGGTGGCTGACTAAATACTTTTTTGCCCCACTGTATATCCATTGTTTAGCTAGAATGGAATTTTTGTATCCTGTAGCTACATGTATCTTACAATGAATGCACTTACTCTAAGTTGTATTGGAGAAGAGCATCTGCTTAATGACTAGTATGTCAAATGTAAATTATTTACAAACAAATCAAATCAAAGTTCATGGGTTGCGTTCGCAGATTTGCAGATGTTATCGCAAGTGCAGCGAAATGCTTTTGTTTCTAGCTCCAACAGTGCCTAGCAATACAAAACAATACACACATAATCCACAAAGTTAAGAAATATCAGAACGAGCAATGTCAGCGTCCGGAATATAAAAAATATATGTAGAGTAGAGCAACAGGTGATAGCCGGCTAGTATCAGTGACTAAGGTTCAGGGCAGGGTACTGGGCGGAGGCTGGCTAGTAACAGTGACTATGGTTAGTAACAGTGACTAAGGTTCAGGGCAGGGTACTGGGCGGAGGCTGGCTAGTAACAGTGACTAAGGTTCAGGGCAGGGTACTGGGCGGAGGCCGGTTAGTAACAGTGACTGTGGTTCAGGGCAGGGTACTGGGTGGAGGCCGGCTAGTAACAGTGACTAAGGTTCAGGGCAGGGTACTGGGTGGAGGCCGGCTAGTAACAGTGACTAAGGTTCAGGGCAGGGTACTGGGTGGAGGCCGGTTAGTATCAGTGACTAAGGTTCAGGGCAGGGTACTGGGTGGAGACCGGTTAGTAACAGTGACTAAGGTTCAGGGCAGGGCAGGGTCAGGGTACTGGGCAGAGGCCGGCTAGTATCAATGTCTAAGGTTCAGGGCGGGGTACTGAGCAGAGGCTGGCTAGTAACAGTGAATATGGTTCAGGGCAGGGTACTGGGCGGAGGCCGGCTAGTAACAGTGATTAAGGTTCAGGGCAGGGTACTGGGCGGAGGCTGGCTAGTAACAGTGACTATGGTTAGTAACAGTGACTAAGGTTCAGGGCAGGGTACTGGGCGGAGGCCGGTTAGTAACAGTGACTAAGGTTCAGGGCAGGGTACTGGGTGGAGGCCGGTTAGTAACAGTGACTAAGGTTCAGGGCAGGGTACTGGGCGGAGGCCGGTTAGTAACAGTGACTATGGTTCAGGGCAGGGTACTGGGTGGAGGCCGGCTAGTAACAGTGACTATGGTTCAGGGCAGGGTACTGGGTGGAGTCCGGTTAGTAACAGTGACTATGGTTCAGGGCAGGGTACTGGGTGGAGGCCGGCTAGTATCAGTGACTATGGTTCAGGGCAGGGTACTGGGCGGAGGCCGGCTAGTAACAGTGACTAAGGTTCAGTGCAGGGTACTGGGTGGAGGCCGGCTAGTAACAGTGACTAAGGTTCAGTGCAGGGTACTGGGTGGAGGCCGGTTAGTAACAGTGCCTATGGTTCAGGGCAGGGTACTGGGCGGAGACCTGCTAGTAACAGCGACTAAGGTTCAGGGCAGGGTACTGGGCGGAGGCTGGCTAGTAACAGTGACTAATGTTCAGGGCAGGGTACTGGACGGAGGCCAGCTGGTGGTGACTGTTTAACAGTCTGATGGACGGAGATAGAAGCTGTTTATCAGTATCTCGGTCCCAGCTTTGATGCAGCTGTACTGTCTCCGGCTTCTAGATGGTATTCGGGGTGAACAGGCAGTTGCTCGGGTGGCTGAGGTCCTTGATGATATTCTTGGCCTTCCTGTGCTGTAGATGTCTTGGAGGGCAGGCAGTGTGCCCTCTGTGATGCGTTGGGGTGACTGCACCACCCTCTGGAGAGCCCTGTGGTTGCGGTTGCAGGTTACAGATGTCATATTACTGTATTGAACACCTAATACCATACCCCGTTCAAAGGCAATGTCTTACCCATTCACTCTCTGAATGGCACACATACACAATCCATGTCTCAACTGTCTCAAGGCTTAAAAATCGTCTACTTCATCTACACTGATTGAGGTGGATTCAAATCTTAATGGAGTCAGATAATTAATTTAATACACTTTGTAAGCATACAAATTACATAGTATTATCGCAGTCGCATGTGAGGTATATACTGTAATGGCGACCTCCGACGTGTTGTATCTTAAAGACATTTTGGACTATATAACGAACACATGCATTATGGAGAATATGCAGGTAACCAATATTTTTTTGTTATGGCAATCGACTCGTGTTAATGATTTGGATAATCTATCCTACCTACGGGTGTGGTGTGCATGTCCATGCCGCTCTCTAGTATGGGGGCGGGCCAAGCTCCCAAAATAGCCCCCATTGCAAATATTGAACAGGTACAGAGGCTTATCCCAAACAGCCCACAAATATGTTGCACAGTTGATAAATATATTGCAAATAGAAATCAAACTGGATGGTGTTCAGAGATAGATGTGAGGGGTTGAGTGGAGCTGAAGGGTGGGACTAAAACCAACAGGATAACTAATGTAAAATACACTGTGTCCGTAGTTTTTATTTTCTGTTAAATCTTTATTTAACTAGATGAGTCAGTTAATTAAGAACACAACACAACAAGTTCAACACAACATGACAAAAACATGCTAGCAACACCATATGACAACAACATGGTAGCAAGACCACATTACAACAACATGGTAGCAAAACAACATGACAAACAACCTGGTAGAAGCACAACATGACAACAACATGGTAGCAAAACAACATGACAACAACATGGTAGCAACACAACATGAACACAACATGGTAGCAACACAACATGATAACAAAATGCTAGCAACAACACATGACAGCAACATGGTAGCAACACAACATGACAAAAATAGCAACACCACATGACAACAACATGGTAGCAACACAACATGACAACAACATGGCAGCAGCACCACATGACAACAACATGGTAGCAACACCACATGACAATAACACGGTAGCAACACAACATGAACACAACATGGTAGCAACACAACATGACAATAACATGGTAGAAACACAACATGATAACAACATGCTAGCAACACCACATGACAACAACATGGTAGCAACACAACATGACAACAACATGGTAGCAACACCACATGACAACAATATGGTAGCAACACAACATGACAACAACATGGCAGCAACACCACATGACAACAACATGGCAGCAACACCACATGACAACAACATGCTAGCAACACCACACCACAACAACATGGTAGCAACACCACATGACAACATAGTAGCAACACCACATGACAACAAAATGGCAGCAACACCACATGACAACAAAATCGTTGCATCACCACATGACAACAACATGATAGCAACACCACATGACAACAACATGGTAGCAACACCACATGGCAACAACATGGTAGCAACACAACATGACAACAACATAGTAGCAAAACCACAGGACAACAACATGGTAGCAAAACAACACGACAACAACATGCTAGCAACACAACATGAACACAACATGGTAGCAACACAACATGATAATAACATGCAAGCAACACCACATGACAACAACATGGTAGCAACACCACATGACAACAACATAGTAGCAACACAACATGGCAGCAGCACAACATGGTAGAAAAACAACATGACAACAACATGGTAGCAACACCACATGACAACAACTTGGTAGCAACAGCACATGACAACAACATGGTAGCAACACAACATGACAACAACATGGTAGCATCACATGACAACAACATGGTAGCAACACAACATGGAAGCAGCACAACATGGTAGCAGCACAACATGACAACACATGGTAGCAACACCACATGACAACAACATGGTAGCAACACAACATGGCAGCAGCACGACATGGTACCAGCACAACATGACAAAAACATGGTAGCAACACCACATGACAAGAACATGGTAGAAACACAACATGACAACAACATGGTAGCAAAACAACATGACAAACAACCTGGTAGAAGCACAACATGACAACAACATGGTAGCAAAACAACATGACAACAACATGGTAGCAACACAACATGAACACAACATGGTAGCAACACAACATGATAACAAAATGCTAGCAACAACACATGACAGCAACATGGTAGCAACACAACATGACAAAAATAGCAACACCACATGACAACAACATGGTAGCAACACAACATGACAACAACATGGCAGCAGCACCACATGACAACAACATGGTAGCAACACCACATGACAATAACACGGTAGCAACACAACATGAACACAACATGGTAGCAACACAACATGACAATAACATGGTAGAAACACAACATGATAACAACATGCTAGCAACACCACATGACAACAACATGGTAGCAACACAACATGACAACAACATGGTAGCAACACCACATGACAACAATATGGTAGCAACACAACATGACAACAACATGGCAGCAACACCACATGACAACAACATGGCAGCAACACCACATGACAACAACATGCTAGCAACACCACACCACAACAACATGGTAGCAACACCACATGACAACATAGTAGCAACACCACATGACAACAAAATGGCAGCAACACCACATGACAACAAAATCGTTGCATCACCACATGACAACAACATGATAGCAACACCACATGACAACAACATGGTAGCAACACCACATGGCAACAACATGGTAGCAACACAACATGACAACAACATAGTAGCAAAACCACAGGACAACAACATGGTAGCAAAACAACACGACAACAACATGCTAGCAACACAACATGAACACAACATGGTAGCAACACAACATGATAATAACATGCAAGCAACACCACATGACAACAACATGGTAGCAACACCACATGACAACAACATAGTAGCAACACAACATGGCAGCAGCACAACATGGTAGAAAAACAACATGACAACAACACCACATGACAATAACACGGTAGCAACACAACATGAACACAACATGGTAGCAACACAACATGACAATAACATGGTAGAAACACAACATGATAACAACATGCTAGCAACACCACATGACAACAACATGGTAGCAACACAACATGACAACAACATGGTAGCAACACCACATGACAACAATATGGTAGCAACACAACATGACAACAACATGGCAGCAACACCACATGACAACAACATGGCAGCAACACCACATGACAACAACATGCTAGCAACACCACACCACAACAACATGGTAGCAACACCACATGACAACATAGTAGCAACACCACATGACAACAAAATGGCAGCAACACCACATGACAACAAAATCGTTGCATCACCACATGACAACAACATGGTAGCAACACAACATGACAACAACATAGTAGCAAAACCACAGGACAACAACATGGTAGCAAAACAACACGACAACAACATGCTAGCAACACAACATGAACACAACATGATAGCAACACCACATGACAACAACATGGTAGCAACACCACATGGCAACAACATGGTAGCAACACAACATGACAACAACATAGTAGCAAAACCACAGGACAACAACATGGTAGCAAAACAACACGACAACAACATGCTAGCAACACAACATGAACACAACATGGTAGCAACACAACATGATAATAACATGCAAGCAACACCACATGACAACAACATGGTAGCAACACCACATGACAACAACATAGTAGCAACACAACATGGCAGCAGCACAACATGGTAGAAAAACAACATGACAACAACATGGTAGCAACACCACATGACAACAACTTGGTAGCAACAGCACATGACAACAACATGGTAGCAACACAACATGACAACAACATGGTAGCATCACATGACAACAACATGGTAGCAACACAACATGGAAGCAGCACAACATGGTAGCAGCACAACATGACAACACATGGTAGCAACACCACATGACAACAACATGGTAGCAACACAACATGGCAGCAGCACGACATGGTACCAGCACAACATGACAACAACATGGTAGCAACACCACATGACAAGAACATGGTAGAAACACAACATGACAACAACATGGTAGCATCACCACATGACAACAACATGGTAGAAACACCACATGACAACAACATGGTAGCATCACCACATGACAACAACATGGTAGAAACACAACATGACAACAACATGGTAGCAACACAACATAACATCAGCATGGTAGCAACACAACATGACAACAAAATTGTAGCAACACCACATGACAACAACATGGTAGACTAAGAGGGTTTTATAAATAAGCATAAACCAGTGGGTCTTGCGACGAGTATATAGAGACGACCAGTTTACAGAGGAGTATAGAGTGCAGTGATGTGTCCTATAAGGAGCATTGGTGGCAAATCTGATGTCCAAATGGTAAAGAACATCTAGTCACTCGAGAGCACCCTTACCTGCCGATCTATAAATTAAGTCTCCATAATCTAGCATGGGTAGGATGGTAATCTGAAAGGGTTAGTCTAGATTTAATCTTAGACTGCATTTTTGATATGTGCAGAGAGAAGGACAGTGCACCGTCTAGCCATACTCCCAAGTACTTGTATGAGGTGACTACCTCAAGCTCTAAACCCTCAGAGGTAGTAATCACACCAATGGGGAGAGGGGCATTCTTCTTACCAAAACACATGACCTTTGTTTTGTAGGTGTTCAGAACAAGGTTAAGGGCAGAGAAAGCTTGTTGGACACTAAGAAAGTTTTGTTTTAAGAGAATTTAACACAAAATCTGGGGAGGGGCCAGCTGAGTATAAGACTGTATCATCTGCATATAAATGGGTGAGAGAGCTTCCTGTAATGTCTGCTTCCAACTCACACTATCAAACACGTAGATCCCCTGAAAGCAGCTCACTTTCCAGCCCACTTTCCAGCTCACGCTCTCAAACACATAGATCCCCAGCTCACTTTCCAGCTCACGCTCTCAAACACATAGATCCTCTGAACGCAGCTCACTTTCCAGCTCACACTCTCAAACACATAGATCTCCTGAACGCAGCTCACTCTCCAGATCCCAATTACCTGAATTCTGATCACCTGTTCACACACCTGTATGTCATTATCACACACTATTTAGTTCAGTTCTTTGCACCCCATCATTGTAAGATATTGTTTGTTTTGTGACACTTCTAGTCAGAGTGCTGTTTTCCCCCGTAATTGAATCCTCCCCGTATGATAGTTTTTGCCTGCCTCACTAACGACGCCTTTTGCCTGTTCCCTGCCTGTACTTTAGCCTATCGGATTTCCTGTTATCAACCTATTGCCTGATCTCCTGGACGACGTTACTAGCCTTTTCCCTGCCTGTACGGTTGCCTTTTTGGACCCCCTGTGTATGATCTTCTGCCTGCCCCTGGACCCAGCTACCTGCCTCCTCCTACGGTCCTTTACAATAAACACCTGCTGTGCTCTGCGCTTGAAACCATCTCTGTCTCCCATCGTGTTCATTACACTTCCTACTGCCTGAGCTATGTTGTTGATATTAATTGAAATGCATTCCATGTGACTACCTGATGAAGCTGGTTGAGAGAATGCTCATCGTTTTGATGTCTTCACTATTATTCTACAATCTAGAAAATTGTAAAAATAAAGATAAACCCTGTAATGAGTAGATGTGTCCAAACTTTTGACTGGTACTGTGTATATTTAAAAAAATATATATGGGGGATTGTAAATGATGCAGACAATTACATTGATGGAATCTACAATCTATCTGCACTACTAAAGCAAACACTACTATCTGCACTACTAAAGCCCCCGTGTTGAGGGTCAGCGTGGCGGATGGGTTGTTGCCTACACTCACCCTCGTGTGTGTGTGTGTGTGAGCATGCACCAAAACAGACCCTTAATACAAAATTACACTGTCAATAGACAACACAAACTATAAGTATAAACACAAAACAGGGATAAAAAGAAAAACAGATCAACAGAGGGATAAAAGCAAACGGCAGCTAAATGGTTTTTAAACACGGTATTGACCTGACCTTGGAATTAACCTCTGATTGATAGTGATGTAGAGAGAAAGCTTGTGTGTTTGCTAGTGAAGTGATGCAGGGAGAAAGCTGGCTCTGTCCTTCAGTAGAGGAGAGAGCTGAGCTGGTCCATATCTCTCCTCCAGCCCTGCCTGCCTATCTGAATATTGGCTCTGATGGCTAGATACATATGCTAGCTTTCTGAACAGGCCAGGATAAATCACATAGCAGAAAGGACCTCTCATTGCTCACAGCAAGCCATACACCATGACTCACTTCCCTTCAACACACACACATATTCACACAAACATATTCTCTCTCACACACACACAGACACCCCTCTTGTTCTTTCATATTCCATTACTCAGCAGTAATGGGAGGATAAGTGTCTCCTCCTGGAGATGATAAGAGATCTCTGAGGCAGGAAAGAGGGAGAGAGGGAATTAACAGATAAACTGAAAACAGACCAGGCCAGCAGAGAGAGGGATAGAGATAGGGAAGAAGGATGGAGAGATGAATGGAGAGATGGATGATCTGTCTATCCTTTACCTCCACATGCAGAGCAGGGCAGTTTGTCTCTGTGGATCATGACTAATTGATCTGTCCTCTATTTGATCAGAATGATCAGTGGCTGATTGACGGACTGTCAGAGTCTGTTCAGAGTGTGTGTGTGTCTTTGTTTGTATGTGTTTGTATGTGTGTGTGCGTAGCGGCACATATCCTTCCCCTCCATCAGTCCGCTCCGCTCCCGTGGAGAAGAAGAGAGAATGGTGTGATAGTGAGAGGAGGTTTGATAAACGACAGCCTAGTGGTAGATGGGAGATGTCAGAGTAGTGAGTGAGTGTCCCTGTCTGCCTGACACTACGTGTGTGGCTCCACACGTCACTGAGAGAAAGAGAAGGGGGTGAAAGAGAAGGGGGTGAGAGAGAGAGAGACACACACACAGAGAGACACAGAGAGACACAGAGAGACTTGATATACACGACACCTGCTCGTCGAACATCTCATTCCAAACATGGCCATTCATATGGAGTTGGTCCCCCCTTTGCTGCTATATCAGCCTCCACTCTTCTGGGAAGGCTTTCCACTAGATGTTGGAACATTGCTGCAGGGACTTGCTTCCATTCAGCCACAAGAACGTTAGTGAGGTAGGGCACTGATGTTGGGCGATTAGGCCTGGCTCGCAGTCGGCGTTTCAATTCATCTCAAAGGTGTTCGATGGGGTTGAGGTCAGGGCTTTGTGCAGGCCAGACAAGTTCTTCCACACCGATCTCGACAAACCATTTCTGTATGGACCTCGCTTCATTCATGAGGGAATTGTCATTCTGAAATGTTAAAGGGCCTTCCCCGAACTGTTGCCACAAAGTTGGAAGCACAGAATCGTCTAGAATGTCAGTGTATGCTGTAGCGTTAAGATTTCCCTTCACTGGAACTAAGGGGCCTAGCCCGAACCATTTATAGAGCAGCACTAAACTATATAGTGCAGTACTTTTGATCAGGGCCCTTAGGGAATAGGATGCCATTTGGGACAAACCCATATTTGATCTGTCCCTGGACTAGTTGTTAAGGACAACTTCTACCTTCTCAAAACAGATCACTTTTGAAGACATTAGGACATTGCTGGTGTTCTGGGGAGAGATGGACTGACCTGTAAACTGGAGCTGAGCAGGGCAGGGTCTGGGTATGGTCGGTTAAGGCTGCTGGAGGCTGGGTTTGGGTACGGATGTTTAAGGCTGCTTAAGGCTGGGTCAAGTGAACTGTGGCTGTCTGTTGGAGATAGAAGAAGCCCGCCAGAGGGAAGAAAAAACGTATTTATCTCCTGTAACATCTCTGTGTGACCCAGACAGCACACACTCATTAGCTGTATTTCATACAGGCACACACATGTACACACACACACACATACACACACCAGCCATATTTTTGACACGCACACACCTGCGCTCGCTTGGACAGCGCCACCAAAAAAAGGCGGTGAAAAGTACTGAAGTCTGTTCTTCATTGCACTGGGATTTAATTTACCATCTCTCTCCAGCAGCCCTTCGGCTGTGATGCTGTGATGTCTAGTACCACAGAATAGAACACTGAGGAAAACCCTGGACCCATGCTGCCAGGGGGAATGTGAGGGAATATATACATGAAGATTATATGTAGAGGTATTTCTCATACACCAAACAGCCAAGGCGACTATATAGTCATGTGCATGAACATGAACAATTACTGTATAGTCAGTCAAACACGAGTGACTACACAACAGAGTATCAGGCCTCATGACTAAACAATACCAGTCATTGTAATCTGTAATTAGTTTTCAAGTATACATACTACCCCTAACCCACCCACCCTTCCACTAATACATATCCCTTCCACCCCCCACTGTGTCCTTGTTTTCAGAGCTCTAGACAGGGTTGTGTCTCTATGTCCTTGGTGGTTGTGTTATGAGAGAGCAACAATCTTAAAGGAAAACAACCAGGACAAACTCTCAGTCAGATGTTAACATCAACTGATCTCTGGGTTTACACACTGAGATTTCTGACTGTTCCTTTCAAAGACTGGTCACACATATACGGATGATCAAATCATCAAATCAAATCAAATTTATTTATAAAGCCCTTCTAACATCAGCTGATGTCACAGAGTGCTGTACAGAAACCCAGCCTAAAACCCCAAACAGCAAGCAATGCAGGTGTAAAAGCACGGTGGCTAGGAAAAACTCCCTAGAAAGGCCAAAACCTAGGAAGAAACCTAGAGAGGAACCAGGCTGTGAGGGGTGGCCAGTCCTCTTCTGGCTGTGCCGGGTGCAGATTATAACAGAACATGGACAAGATTTTAAAATGTTCATAAAACAGGAAGAACAGTTGAAACTGGAGAAGCAGTACGGCCAGGTGGACTTGGGACATCAAGGAGTCATCAGGCCAGGTAGGCCTTGAGAAATGGTCCTAATGCTAAGGTCCTCAGAGAGAGAGAGAGAGAGAGAGAGAGAGAGAGAGAGAGAGAGAAAAAAGAAAGAGAGAGAGAGAGAGAGAGATAATTAGAGAGAGCATACTTAAATTCACACAGGACACCGGATAAGAGAGGAGAAATACTCCAGATATAAAAGTCACCATTACTAGTCAGTTGTACAACCAAATGCCTTCAACCGAAATGTGTCCTCCCCTCTGAATCAGAGAGGTGCGGGGGGATGCCTTAATCGACATCCACAGCGTCCGGGGAACAGTGGGTTAACTGCCTTGTTCAGGGGCAGAACGACAGTTTTTTTCTCCTTGTCAGCTCGGGGATTCAAACTTGCAACCCTCCAGTTACAAGTCCAATGCTCTAACCACTAGGCTACCTGCCGCCCCCAGGTAGCCTAGTGATCCTAGACAGACCCTAGACGGACCCTAGAGTTTTCTGGTCATAGCGTCTCTCTCTCGCTCTGTGTGTGTATGTGCATGTGTGTGTGTGTGTCTCTGCGTGTGCGTGTGTTTGTGTGTGTATGAGAGAGAGAGAGATCAGACATCACTCTGACCTCCTACAGAGAGAGAGAGGGAGTGAGATGAGAGGGATAGTAAAGAGAAAGAGAAAGAGAGGAAGATAAAAAGAGAGATAGAGGAAGAGATCTCCAGTCTTTCCTCCGGCCCTCTGAGAGCAGTGTCAACATCAATCTGTTCCATTAGTAACGCTACAGAGAGCAGAGGCTTCTGGGAAAGAATCCTACCCTCCAACCCCGCCCACTTCCCTATTAGACTACCTCCCATCTCACTACCCCCGACCACCCTCCTTACTGTATCACCCGGCCTCTATCTCACTACCTCCGACCACCCTCCTTACTGTAACACACAGCCTCTATCTCACTACCACCGACCACCGACCACCCTCCTTACTGTATCACCCAGCCTCCATCTCACTACCACCGACCACCCTCCTTACTGTATCACCCAGCCTCTATCTCACTACCACCGACCACCCTCATTACTGTATCACCCAGCCTCTATCTCACTACTACCGACCACCCTCCTTACTATATCACCCAGCCTCCATCTCACTACTACCGACCACCCTCCTTACTGTATCACCCAGCCTCTATCTGACTACCACCGACCACCCTCCTTACTGTGTCACCCAGCCTCTATCTCACTACCACCGACCACCCTCCTTACTGTATCACCCAGCCTCCATCTCACTACTACTGACCACCCTCCTTACTGTATCACCCAGCCTCTATCTCACTACCACCGACCACCCTCCTTACTGTGTCACCCAGTCTCTATCTCACTACCACCGACCACCCTCCTTACTGTATCACCCAGCCTCCATCTCACTACCACCGACCACCCTCCTTACTGTGTGACCCAGCCTCTATCTCACTACCACCAACCACCCTCCGTACTGTATTACCCAGCCTCTATCTCACTACCACCGACCACCTTCCTTACTGTATCACCCAGCCTCTATCTCACTACTACCGACTACCCTCCTTACTGTATCACCCAGCCTCTATCTCACTACTACCGACTACCCTCCTTACTGTATCACCCAGCCTCTATCTCACTACCACCAACCACCCTCCTTACTGTATTACCCAGCCTCTATCTCACTACCACCGACCACCCTCCTTACTGTATCACCCAGCCTCTATCTCACTACTACCGACCACCCTCCTTACTGTATCACCCAGCCTCTACTCACTACTACCGACTACCCTCCTTACTGTATCACCCAGCCTCTATCTCACTACCACCGACTACCCTCCTTACTGTATCACCCAGCCTCTATCTCACTACCACCGACCACCCTCCTTACTGTATTACCCAGCCTCTACTCACTACCACCGACCACCCTCCTTACTGTATCAACCAGCCTCTACTCACTACCACCGACCACCATCCTTACTGTATTACCCAGCCTCTACTCACTACTACCGACTACCCTCCTTACTGTATCACCCAGCCTCTATCTCACTACCACCGACTACCCTCCTTACTGTATCACCCAGCCTCTACTCACTACTACCGACTACCCTCCTTACTGTATCACCCAGCCTCTATCTCACTACTACCGACCACCCTCCTTAATGTATCACCCAGCCTCTATCTCACTACCACCGACCACCCTCCTTACTGTATCACCCAGCCTCTATCTCACTACCACCAACCACCCTCCTTACTGGATTACCCAGCCTCTATCTCACTACCACCGACCACCCTCCTTACTGTATCAACCAGCCTCTATCTTACTACTACCGACCACCCTCCTTACTGTATCACCCAGCCTCTATCTCACAACCACCGACCACCCTCCTTACTGTATCACCCAGCCTCTATCTCACTACTACCGACCACCCTCCTTACTGTATCACCCAGCCTCTATCTCACTACCACCGACTACCCTCCTTACTGTATCACCCAGCCTCTACTCACTACTACCGACTACCCTCCTTACTGTATCACCCAGCCTCTATCTCACTACTACCGACCACCCTCCTTAATGTATCACCCAGCCTCTATCTTACTACCACCGACCACCCTCCTTACTGTATCACCCAGCCTCTATCTCACTACTACCGACTACCCTCCTTACTGTATTACCCAGCCTCTACTCACTACCACCGACCACCCTCCTTACTGTATCACCCAGCCTCTACTCACTACCACCGACCACCCTCCTTACTGTATTACCCAGCCTCTACTCACTACTACCGACTACCCTCCTTACTGCATCACCCAGCCTCTATCTCACTACCACCGACTACCCTCCTTACTGTATCACCCAGCCTCTATCTCACTACCACCGACTACCCTCCTTACTGTATTACCCAGCCTCTACTCACTACCACCGACCACCCTCCTTACTGTATCACCCAGCCTCTATCTCACTACCAACGACCACCCTCCTTACTGTATCACCCAGCCTCTACTCACTACCACCGACCACCCTCCTTACTGTATCACCCAGCCTCCATCTCACTACCACCGACCACCCTACTTACTGTATCACCCAGCCTCTATCTCACTACCACGACCACCCTCCTTACTGTGTCACCCAGTCTTTATCTCACTACCACCGACCACCCTCCTTACTGTATCACCCAGCCTCCATCTCACTACCACCGACCACCCTCCTTACTGTCTCACCCAGTCTCTATCTCACTACCACCGACCACCCTCCTTACTGTATCACCCAGCCTCCATCTCACTACCACCGACCACCCTCCTTACTGTATCACCCAGCCTCTATCTCACAACTACCGACCACCCTCCTTACTGTATCACACAGCCTCTATCTCACTACCGACCACCCTCCTTACTGTATCACCCAGCCTCTATCTCACTACCAACGACCACCCTCCTTACTGTATCACCCAGCCTCTACTCACTACCACCGACCACCCTCCTTACTGTATCACCCAGCCTCCATCTCACTACCACCGACCACCCTCCTTACTGTGTCACCCAGTCTCTATCTCACTACCACCGACCACCCTCCTTACTGTATCACCCAGCCTCCATCTCACTACCACGACCACCCTCCTTACTGTATCACCCAGCCTCTATCTCACTACTACCGACCACCCTCCTTACTGTATTACCCAGCCTCCATCTCACTACCACCGACCACCCTCCTTACTGTGTCACCCAGTCTCTATCTCACTACCACCGACCACCCTCCTTACTGTATCACCCAGCCTCTATCTCACTACCACGACCACCCTCCTTACTGTATTACCCAGCCTCTATCTCACTACTACCGACCACCCTCCTTACTGTATCATCCAGCCTCTATCTCACTACTACCGACCACCCTCCTTACTGTATCACCCAGCCTCTACTCACTACCACCGACCACCCTCCTTACTGTATTACCCAGCCTCTATCTCACTACTACCGACCACCCTCCTTACTGTATTACCCAGCCTCTATCTCACTACTACCGACTACCCTCCTTACTGTATCACCCAGCCTCTATCTCACTACCACCGACCACCCTCCTTACTGTATCACCCAGCCTCTATCTCACTACCACCGACCACCCTCCTTACTGTATTACCCAGCCTCTACTCACTACTACCGACCACCCTCCTTACTGTATCACCCAGCCTCTATCTCACTACTACCGACCACCCTCCTTACTGTATTACCCAGCCTCTACTCACTACTACCGACCACCCTCCTTACTGTATTACCCAGCCCCCCTTCTTAGGTGGACAGTCACCACATCATTACCAGCATCTGCCCTCCCCTTCTCTCCTCTCCTCCCCTTACCTCATCTCCCCTCCTCTCCTCTCCTCCCCTTACCTCATCTCCTTTCCCCTTCCCTCCCCTCGCCTCCTCTCCCCTTCCCTCCCTCCCTCCTTCCCCTCTCCAATAAGAAAAAGAAAACTAGATAGCCTCTGGCATCAGCAACAATCAGGCAGAATCAACCAGTATCAGGCGTAATATACCCCAGCATCAGCCTCCCCCCCTCTCTCTCCTCTTTGAGTCTTTATTAGATGTCAGCAACTCTCTACTTCTCTTTGTCTGTAGAATAGATTAGCCTCAGGCTGGAAGAGAAGAGACAAAATGGGGGAGAGAGAGAGAAGGAGGAGGAGAGAGTAAGGGAGGAAAGAGAACTTAAGGGACAGAGGTTAAGAAGAAGAGAGTGAGAGAGGTTAAGAAGAAGAGAGGGAGAGGGAATAATTACAAGGGATGAGGGATATGTGGAAAGAGGAAAAGGCCAGAGGTTGAGAGGGAGAGAGAGGAAGGACAGTTGTAGAGCTCATTGCTCAAACCACAGGTGTTTAATTCTATTGTTGCGGGCGATGAGGAGAGAGGGAGAGAGAGGATGATTTTTATGATTCTTTATTTCTGGCTCTGTTCTATCGCTTTCACTGTTTGAGACAGAGCCAATTCCAGCTCCGCTCTGTAACATATGGCACCCCCTCCCACACAAACACACATCACATTCTCTATACATCCTGCTAAAGCTATTACAGAGCTCATGTAATATTAAAGAGGCCGTCGAGGAAGGCTGTAGGCTAGAGAGAGAGAGAGTGAGAGACAGAGATAGAGGCAGAGAAAGAGAAAGAGAGAAACAGAGAAAAAGAAACAGAGAGAGAGAGAGAGAGAGAGAGAGAGAGAGACACACGGAAAGAGAGAGAGAGAGACACGGAAAGAGAGAGAGAGAGGAACCCAAGCAGGAACTAAATGCTGTGTAAACATGAAAAAAATAGGAAAACACTTTCCCATGTTCTCCATATTCACACCATGAGTCTCACTGCATAGGCTAGGCTAGTCTGTCTGTGTGTTTCAGGGTGTTTGAGGTGTGTGTTCCAGGATGTTGTGTCTGACCAGATTATGAATGTGAGGATGCTGTCTCCTACTCTTCCTCCTCCTCCTTCTCTTCCCTGCCCCCTTCCCCACCTATCCATCCACCCCCATCCGTCCCCCTCCCATCCATCCCTCCCTCCCTCTTCCCTCTTCCATCCTACTCATACCCATACCCCCTCTTCCTTCTCCCTCCTACCCATACCCCCCTCTCCCCTACTCCCTTCTACCCCTCCCTCCCTCCTTTGGTGATAAATATGTGTAATAAAGCCGATGCATTAGGAGAAGATTGTCTGTTTTTCATTTCACTGTGAGACAGAGAGAGAGAGATATTGATTCCTGTGGAGGAGAAACATTGTCTGGCTGAAACCATCTATCTCTCTGGCACTGCCACAGTTAATAACAGCCCTACCACCACTAACACACCAGAGAGAGAGAGAGAGAGAGAGAGAGAGAGAGAGAGAGAGAGAGAGAGAGAGAGAGAGAGAGAGAGAGAGAGAGAGAGAGATGCGTTTGGATATTCATGAAGATACACTACATGGCCAAAAGTACATGGACACCTGCTCATCGAACTTCTCATTCCAAAATAATGGTAATTCATATGGACAAAGTGTTGGGCGATTAGGCCTGGCTCGCAGTCGGTGTTCCAATTCATCCCAAAGATGTTCGATGGGGTTGAGGTCCGGGCCATGTGCAGGCCAGTCAAGTTCTTCCACACTGATCTTGACAAACCATTCCTGTATGGACCTCGCTTTGTGCACTTGTGCATTGTCTTGCTGAAACCAAACTGTTGCCACAAAGTAAAAGCACGGAATTGTCTAGAATGTATTTGTATGCCATAGCGTTAAGATTTCTCTTCACTGGAACTAAGGGGCCCAGGCCGAACCATGAAAAACGGACCCAGACCATTATACCTCCGCCACCAAACTTTACAATTGGCCCTATGTATTGGGGCAGGTAGCGTTCTCCTGGCATCCACCAAACATAGATTTGTCCATCGGACTGCCAGATGGTGAAGTGTGACCGCTGCCGACGCTTGGCATTACGCATGGTGATCTTAGGCTTGTGTGGCTGCTTGGCCATGGAAACACATTTCATGAAGCTCCCAATTAACATTTCTTGTACTGACATTTCTTCCTGAGGCAGTTCGGAATTCGGTAGTGTTGCAACCAAAGACAGACGATTGTTGCTTCTAGCCGTTGTTGCTTCTAGACGTTTCCACTTACAGTTGATCGAGGCAGGTCTAACAGGCCAGAAATTTGACAAACTGACTTGTTGGAAAGGTGGCATTCTATGACAGTGCCACATTGAAAGTCACTGAGCTCTTCAGTACGGGACATTTGACCACCATTGTTAGTCTTTTATACACCTGTCAGCAATGGGTGTGGCTGAAATAGATGAATCCACTAATTTGAAGGGGTGTCCACATACTTTTTGTGTATTTAGGCTGGGTTTCTGTATAGCACTTTGTAATCTGCTGATGTAAACATTTGATTGATTGATCAGGCTACACATTATCCATATATGTTTCCATTTAAATATTATAATGATCCCTATAAGACATGAAACATACACACAATACTACAGCCTTGACCGTCAATATGCTCCTTTGTAATTCTATGTACCTCATACATCATAAAGACTGTTTTTTTATTGAACTACAGTAATTGATACGCATGCCAAAATAAACATTTGTGTCAATAATACCAATCTCTGGTGCTGATATTGCTATGGTAACACTGTGTGAAACCACCATAAAAACATTCTTAAATGAGCTGACATCCCCACTGCTCTGATGATCCCCATAGAGAAACCCTCTGTCTTTGTTTATCCATGTAGAGCAGGACAGCATAACATCCCCTTTGCTTAGAAGACTGATGGAAAGACAGGTCATCTAGTTACAGAGAGACGGAGGAATTGTGAAAAACTGAGTTTAAATGTATTTGGCTAAGGTGTATGTAAACTTCCGACTTCAACTGTATATAGAAAGAGAGAGAAAGAGAGAGAGGGAGAGAGGGAGAAAGGGAGGGAAGGAGGGAAGGAGGGCGGGCGAGTGGGAGGGAGGGAGCGAGAGAGTGAGAGAGAGAGAGAGATCAGGGGAGTCTTTTCACAGCCAGGAAGCAACTGTGACCCACCGGATGTTCCAGTCAAGCTGCCGTGGTCCCAGGTGGCTGTGCTCAGACTCAGGTCAGGAGTAAGTGGGTGCCAGGGGACCTGTGCATTCTACTGTGACCAGCCAACAGATGTGCAGCCCTCTACCCTCCACCCCAACCTCCTCCCTCCCCTAATCTCCCTGTACCCAGCCCCAGTCCAAAGGAGAGAGAAGGACACAGCTGGGCCTATTCAGCCAACCAAGACACCATGGATGTGTCCCAAATGGCACCCTATTCCCTATATAGTCTCTATGGGTTTTGGTCAAAAGTAGTGCACTATATAGGTAATAGGGTGCCATTTGGGATGAAGTTCATTCCACTATGATGCACCAGCTTGTCTACTGCTACCTACTGCCAGTGATCTAGTGAAGGGTAAATCCATAGAGGTTCTATCGTTCTATTTATATCTGTGTGTAAACCTACGGAAGCACTTGTAACACACCTATTAAAAAGGAATTACTTGAAAACCTAAAATACTAGTGAGGTAATACAAACAAAATATGAAGTTAACATTTAAAAAAATGACATTTTATGGTTCTCAGCAAGCAGGCTTTTATAGGTTTTACTCAAACTATTATTTTCAAAATCCACACTAGTGTGGGCTGTCTATTTCTGATGTGTTACATAGACTCAGTGTAAACCAGTCTCTCTCTCTGGCAGACATGATGGGTCCCATATGTTATGAATCTATCAAACAGTCACCTCCTCTCACCCCCAACGCTCTGAACCTTGCAATGCCTACAGAGGATACATATCTCTGGCAGAGGGCCATCTTGCCTGACAGGCTGAGAGGAGAGGGAGCAGCAAGGCTGTCGTTCAGTATAGCTCTCTGGAAGTCTTCCCCAGTCTGTGAACAGCGGCCAGGGACCTGTCTGCATGTGGTAAATATATAAAGATGTGTGTGTCCTACTTTGCAGGTGTTGTTTACAGTGGGTTGGGGCAGACCTGCAGCAGAGAACAGTCTCCCGGGCCCAAGGGCAGGGGTTATCCTTACAGAGGTCAGCAAACGTCATCTGTTAGAAAATAAAAACACACGTGAGGAGGGAGGGAACGGGGGAGGGACATGGGAGTAGGAGAAGGAGGGGTGAGACATAATCACATACAGTGCATTGGGAAAGTATTCAGAACCCTTGACTTTTTCCACGTTAAATTACAGCCTTATTCTAAAATTGTTTTTTTTTTAAATCCTCTTATCAATCTACACACAATACCCCATAATGAAAAGCAAAAACAGGCTTTAAGACATTTTTGCAAATATATAATGAATAAAAAACAGAAATAGCTTACCTACATAAGTATTCAGACCCTTTGCTATGAGACTCCATAGACCGTTTCCATTGATCATCCTTGAGATGTTTGATTGGAATCCACCTGTGGTAAATTCAATTGACTGGACATGATTTGGAAAGGTACACATCTGTCTATATAAGGTTCCACAGTTGACAGTGCATTTTAAATTAAATCAAATTTTATTTGCCACATGCGCCGAATACAAAAGCGAAACTAAAGTAAAAAAGAAAAAAGAAAAAAGTAACACAATAAAATTTAAACAATGAGGCTATATTATCACTGCACAAGGGGAGACCCAGATGCAGACACAGGAGGCAGATGGTTGGAGTCTTACAATGTCTATTAATCCAAAAGGGGCAGGCAAGAGAATGGTTGTGTACAGGCAAAAGGTCAAAACCAGTTCAGAGTCCAATAGGTACCTCAGGGCAGGCAGATTTAAGGTTAGTGCAGGCAGGATGATCAGGCAGGCGGGAAAGCAGTCCAGAGTCAGGCAGTGGTCAAAACCAGGAAGACTAGCAAAAGAGAATAGAAAAGGAGTACGGGGAAAAACACGCTGGTTGACTTGACTAAACATACAGACGAACTGGGACAGAGAGACAGGAAGCGCAGGGATATAAATACACTGGGGAAAATAAGCGACACCTGGAGGGGGTGGAGACAATCACAGGGACACAGGTTAGACACAGGCGTACAGGTTTGTCGAGGTAATTTGTTCATGTAGGTAGGGGTAAAGTGACTAGATGATAAACAGCAAGTAGCAGCAGTGTAAAAACAAAGGGGGGTGTCAATGCAAATAGTCAGAGTGGAGATATGATTAGTTATTCAGAAGTCTTATGGCTTGGGGGTAGAGCCTGTTAAGGAGCCTTTTGGACCTAAACTTGGCACTCCGGTATCGCTTGCTATGCGGTAGCAGAGAGAATCGTGTACGACTTGGGTGGCTGGAGTCTTTAAAAAAAAATTGGGGCCTTCCTCTGACACCGCCTAGCACATAGATCCTGGATGGCAGGAAGCTTGGGTAGTGCGTACTGGGCAGTACGCACTACCCTCTGTAATGCCTTGCAGTCGGAGGCCGAGCTGTTGTCATACCAGGCAGTGATGCAACCAGTAAGGATGCTCTCGATGGTGCAGATGTAGATCTTTTTGAGGATCTGAGGACCCATGTTAAATCTTTTCAGTCTCCTGAGAGGGAATAGGTTTTCTTGTGCCCTCTTCACAACTGTCTTGTTGTGTTTGTACCATTATAGTTTGTAGGTGATGTGGACACCAAGGAACTTGAAGCTCTCAATCTGCTCCACTACAGCCCGTTGAAGAGAGTGGGGGCGTGCTCTGTCCAGTTGTTGTCCTGGCACCACACGGCCAGGTCTCTGACCTCATCCCTATAGGCTGTCTCATCGTTTGTCAGTGATCAGGCCTACCACTGTTGTGTCATTGGCAAACTTAGTGATGGTGTTGGAGTTATAATTTGCCATGCAGTCATGAGTGAACTGGGAGTACAGGAGGGGACTGAGCATGCACCCCTGAGGGGCCCCTGTGTTGAGGATCAGCGAGGCGGATGTGTTGTTACCTACCCTTACCACCTGGGGGTGGCCCATCAGAAAGTCCAGAATCCAGTTTCAGAGGGAGGTGTTTAGTCCCAGGGTTCTTAGCTTAGTGATGAACTTTGAGGGCACTATGTTGTTGAACGCTGAGCTGTAGTCAATGAATAGCATTCTCACATAGGTGTTCCTTTTGTCCAGGTGGGAAAGGACAGTGTGGAGTGCAATAGAGATTGCATCATCAAAATTTGAGTGAGTCCAAGGGTTTCTGGGATAATGGTCGGGATGTGAGCCATGACCAGCCTTTCAAAGAACTTCATGGCTACAGACGTGAGTGCTACGGGTCGGTAGTCATTTAGGCATGTTACCTTAGTGTTCTTGGGAACGAGGACTATGGTGGTCTGCTTGAAACATGTTGGTATTACAGACTCGGTCAGGGACAGGTTAAAAATGTCAGTGAAGACACTTGCCAGTTGGTCAGCGCATGCTCGGAGTACATGTCCTGGTAATCCGTATGGCCCTACGGCCTTGTAAATGTTGACCTTTAAAGGTCTTTCTCACATCGGCTACGGAGAGCATGATCACACAGTCGTCCGATCACACAGTCGCTCTCATGCATGTTTAAGTGTTACTTGCCTCGAAGTGTCGGAGCCGGTGTAGTACGATTCAATCTTAGTCCTGTATTGATGCTTTGCCTGTTTGATGGGTCGTCGGAGAGAATGGCGGGATTTCTTATAAGCTTCCGTGTTAAAGTCCCACTCCTTGAAAGCGACAGCTCTACCCTTTAGCTCAGTGCAGATGTTGCCTGTAATCCATGGCTTCTGGTTTGGGTATGTACGTACAGTCACTGTGGGGACGACGTCATCGATGCACTTATGGATGAAGCCAGTGACAGATGATGTGTACTCCTCAATGCCATTGGAAGAATCCCAGAACATATTCCAGTTGGTGCTAGGAAAACATGTATGTGTCATGTAGCTTAGCATCTGTTTCATCTGACCACTTTTTTATTTCTGCTTTAGTTTTTGCTTGTAAGCAGGAATCATTAGGATAGTATTATGGTCAGATTTGCCAAATGGAGGGTGAGGGAGAGCTTTGTACGCATCTCTGTGTGTGGAGTAAAGGTAGAAATGAGATAAAAAAGATTTAAGTTTCCCTTCATTAAAGTCCCCAGCCACTAGGAGCGCCGCCTCTAGATGAGCGTCTTCCTATTTGCTTCAAATAAAATACAATTTTATTTGTCACATACACATGGTTAGCAGATGTTAACGCGAGTGTAGCGAAATGCTTGTGCTTCTAGGTCCGACCATGCAGTAGTATCTAACAAGTAATCTAACAATTTCACAATAACTACCTTATACACACAAGTGTAAAGGAATGAATACGAGTATGTACATATAAATATATGGATGAGCGATGGCCGACCGGCATAGGCAAGATGCAGTAGATGGTATAGAGTACAGTATATACATATGAGATGAGTAATGTAGGATATGTAAACATTATATCAAGTGGCATTGTTTAAAGTGGCTATTGATACATTTATTACATCAAATGTTTTATTATTAAAGTGGCTAGAGATTTGAGTCGATGGCCGAACGGCATAGGCAAGGCACAGTAGATGGTATAGAGTACAGTATATACATATGAGATGAGTAATGTCATATATGTAAACATTATATAAAGCATTGTTTAAAGTGGCTAGTGATACATTTGTTACATCCAATTTTCTATTATTTAAAGTGGCTAGAGATTTGAGTCAGTGTGTTGGCAGCAGCCACTCAATGTTAGTGATGGCTGTTTAACAGTCTGATTGCCTTGAGATAGAAGCTGTTTTTCAGTTTGTCAGTCCCAGCTTTGATGCACCTGTAATGACCTCGCCTTCTGGATGATAGGCAGTGGCTCGGGTGGTTGTTGTCCTAGATGATCCTTTTGGCCTTCCTGTGACATCGGGTGGTGTAGGTGTCCTGGAGGGCAGGTAGTTTACCCCCGGTGATGCGTTGTGCAAACCTCACTACCCTCTGGAGATCCTTACGGTTGTGGGCGGAGCAGTTGCCATAACAGGTGGTGATAGAGCCTGACAGGATGCTCTCGATTGTGCATCTGTAGAAGTTTGTGAGTGTTTTTGGTGACAAGCCGAATTTCTTCAGCCTCCTGAGGTTGAAGATGCGCTGTTGTGCCTTCTTCACCACGCTGTCTGTGTGGGTGGACCACGTTTGTCCGTGATGTGTACGCCGAGGACCTTAAAACTTTCCACCTTCTCCACTACTGTCCCGTCAATGTGGATAGGGGGGTGCACCCTCTGCTGCTTCCTGAAGTCCACGATCATCTCCTTTGTTTTGTTGACGTTGAGTGAGAGGTTATTTTCCTGACACCACATTCTGAGGGCCCTCACCTCCTCCCTGTAGACCATCTCGTCATTGTTGGTAATCAAACCTACCACTGTTGTGTCTTCTGCAAACTTGATGATTGAGTTGGAGGCGTGCTTGGCCACGCAGTCATTGGTGAACAGGGAGTACAGGAGAGGGCTGAGAACGCACCCTTAGGGACCTAGGGTTTCAAGCTTAATGACGAGTTTGGAGGGTACTATGGTGTTAAATGCTGAGCTGTAGTCGATGACCAGCATTCTTGCATAGGTATTCCGCTTGTCCAGATGGGTTAGGGCAGTGTGCAGTGATTGCGAATGCGTCGTCTGTGGACCTGTTGGGGCGGTAAGCAAATTGGAGTGGGTCTAAGGTGTCTGGTAGGATGGAAGTGATATGATCCTTGACTAGTCTCTCAAAGCACTTCATGATGACGGAAGTGAGTGCTACGGGGCGATAGTCATTTAGCTCAGTTACCTTAGCTTTCTTGGGAACAGGAACAATGGTGGCCCTCTTGAAGCATGTGGGAACAGTAGACTGGGATAAGGATTGATTAAATATGTCCATAAACACACCAGCAAGCTGGTCTGCGCGTGCTCTAAGGATGTGGCCAGGGATAACATCTGGGCCGGCAGCCTTGCGAGGGTTAACACATTTAAATGTTTTACTCACATTGGCTGCGGTGAAGGAGAGGGAGGAGAGCCCGCATGTTTTGGTAGCGGGCCGTGTCGGTGGCACTGTATTGTCCTCAAAGCGAGCAAAGAAGTTGTTTAGTTTGTCTGGGAGTAAGACATCAGTGTCCGGGTGGGATCCGGTCTATTGTCCCAGTTGGTGGACCAAACAGAGAAACCGCTTCGGAAAGTCGTGTTCCTGGTCGTAATGTTGGTAAGTTGATGTTGCTCTTATATCCAATAGTTCCCCTCGGCTGTATGTAATAAAACTTAAGATTTCCAGGGGTAACAATGTAAGAAGTAATACATAAAAAAAAACAAAGAAAATACTGCATAGCTTTCTAAGAACGCGAAGCGAGGCTGCCATCTCTGTCGACACCTGGTATGGCCCTATACAGCTCATTTAGTGCGGTCTTAGTGCCAGCATCGGTTTGTGGTTGTAAATAGTGTGGCTTATAGCTTATCATGAGATACTCTACCTCAGGCGAGCAAAATTTGAGACTTCCTTCAATTTTGTGCACCAGCTGTTGTTTACAAATATACATAGACCATCACCCCTTGTCTTACCAGAGGCTGCTGTTCTAACCTGCCCGAAAGACGGTTGGAGAGGATTGAAAAGAGCACATGGAGATATGAGAGAGAGAGGGAGAGAGAGAGAGAGAGAGAGAGAGAGAGAGAGAGAGAGAGAGAGAGAGAGAGAGAGAGAGAGAGAGAGAGAGAGAGAGAGAGAGAGAGAGAGAGAGAGTGATAGGGAGAGAGAAATAGAGAAATAGAGAGAGAGAAAGAAAAACGTAGAGAGAAAAAGATAGAGACAAGAGGGAGAAGAAAAGAGGGAGAGCTAGATATAGAGAAAGAGTGAGAGAGGTTGTTATTTGCTGTGACAACTTGTATTTTCCCAGTTTTTCTGACGGTGAGAACGTGGTACACACATAACACGTCTACAGGGAGGTTTTTCCTTTCCAGACACACACACATGCACGCCTGCACACTCACACGACTGCAAGAGTGCACACACACACGTACAACCACACCCACTCTGCAAGGTCATAGGAAAAAGAAAGGGGTAAGGTATGCTCTCTTAGCATGATCCCAAGGGTGAAATGTAGTATTCTGTGGTCTGGCTGTTAACAGATCTCATAGCAACACTGACTGGGCAGGGAACATATTTACCAAGCCTGATTGGCTCTGTATATTTTTGTCTACCTTATATTATCCCTATCCCATATTCTGAAGGCCCATGGCATATTGAAGATATTTTAATGACATTACGTTACATTTTCTCATTTCTGAACAGAATGCATAGCACACCTTTTAAGCAGAAACATATGTCAAAGGTTGCCTCAGCTGAAAAACCACACGTAGCACACGTAGGCCACGTACCAGGTGTACCACTGTTAAGCGAAAACACGTCAGAGGTTGCCTATGATAACAGTATATAAGCCGAACTGGTGTTCAGTCAGATCAGCTGTATCCTGGACCAGCTCGGCTTTGATTGCGCTATATTAAAGTATATTATTGAATTCAAAAGTTCTTGTAAGAGTGTTACATGTTTTTTCCACAACATACTTGGCGAGCTTTGCCAGCAGTAGTAGGGACCATGGAACGGTGGCGCCTTGGGGCTGATGGCGGGTCTTCTGAGCAGTCTCACAAATGGGTGGCCGCCCAACTATCTAAGGTAAGCTTGTTCTTACAAATAGTTGAAGTTTGTGTGATCTGCTACGGGGGATCTGTCTCAGCGATAAGGACACCACGTAGGTCTCTCTAAATTCTTAAAAGAACCTAGTAATTCTGATAACTTTTGAATTCAATGAACTGCATGCATACATAAGCTTTGGGGGGTTAGTAAAAGTAACTTCATTTGTGGAGACTGAGTATGTGGGGGGCTGTGGGCCTCGCTAACGTCGAAGGGTCGGTGAGGGGGGCTGGCGACTGTTCCGATCGGACCACTCCAACGAACCCGGCTGACTGGCCCGGTTGGGTAGGGCTGTCCTGTCTGATTCTACTTAGCCGAGCACAGCTGTTTCAGGACCTGTTCTAGACTTGTGCGTTAACACGGTCCAGGCAACTTGATCAGGTGGTTCGTGTTGGGTGTGTGATTCAGGCTGTCTCTCTCTCTCCAGACCGCTCATCTGGGGACCTTGTATGGTCTGGTGGCGCGGCTGTCTGCTTTGCTTCGCTGGGCGTGATGCCTCAGCTGCTAGGACATATTGTCAACACAAATGAGAGAATAGAAATCCTATGGTACCGCCCTGAAAAACAGTAGTAAGGGGTCTGAATAGATAGGTTATTTACGCCATAATACTGCTTGGAGAGGTATGCCGGGATGGGTGAATATTAATTAATAATTAGTGTGTTTGTTTGCACTGACTGCTTGAGCCATAAGCACTGCCGTGGTATCACGCCTGCTGTCTGCTCATATAGTGGATGCAAACAAATAGTGAAATCCGGTGATATTGTTTCTATACGTGAATAGAAAGTCTTCTTGGACAGGTCACTCTATGAATAAAGCTCATTGATATTAGGTCGCTTAGGAAAGCGTAAGTTGTGTGTTATAATAGGACTTTGACCCGTTTTGGCAAACTCCTTTTATAGAATAAATAGGACTTTGACCCGTTTTGGCAAACTCCTTTAATAGAATAAATAGGACTTTGACCCGTTTTGGCAAACTCCTTTTATAGAATAAATAGGACTTTGACCCGTTTTGGCAAACTCCTTTTATAGAATAAATAGGACTTTGACCTGTTTTGGCAAACTCCTTTTATAAGAATATATCCTATTTGTCGTATTGTGGAAATTGATCAATTATTAAATAGGTCGTTTTTAGGTAATAACGTTCATGTGTGTGAATGAAACGTGTGAATAATTGTCAAAAGCCTGAATAGGTGTATGTTGTCCTGTGTAAAGGAAGTATAGAGGTTCAGGAAACATATTGTATTGTCTAAACATATGCAACTAGAAAAGATAACGGTAGATAGTTATTAGAAAACCATGGAGTTGCTAAAAGAAGTGCACGTAAATTCTACCAATTCGTCTCGAATATGAAAGAGTAAACTAGATATGGTAAGGCAAAGTTACCCAATTAACAGGAGAATTCAAATTAAATAAAGAATTCAGGGAGGTAATTATGAATTGGAACCAACACATAGAACCAGAATAGGAAGCTCAGTAAGTGTATTGAATTTAGCGCTTCTATTAGCGTTATTACGCTCATAGGATTATTTTGAGAATGGATAGTGTAAAACGGGATGCTTAGTAATGTCGTTCAGGTTATTTTGGTTGGAGTTCAAAAGCACTAGATTGGATATACCAGAGTGCAGATAACTGAGAAGTTTACGAATTCTTTTTGGTTTGAATATTGTTGGTGTAAGTAAATTTAAGAGAAATAACATAATTTGAAGTATTGCAAGCAGCATAGTTAGTCACCAGCATGTTTAAATAGCAAGTAAAGAGCATAACTAGCTTTGCGAGGTGAGTAGATTGAAGATATATTTTCTTGTATCTGGAAATAACGTTAGCTAAATGAGTTAGCCTTATTAGTTTAGGTGTTTGACTGCCGTGTGGAAAAATAGTAGGAATTATGATTTAGAAAGTTTGAATCCACTCTGTTCATTAGTGGATGTTGAGGTTGAATTATCTTTGTCAGAAAGTGGATATTAGGTCACATTAAAATGGGTGGGAGTGCGACTAAGTTATGTTTTACGGAGTCTAACGTTGTATCTCGCCACGTTCAAACCATCGCTAAAAGTTTAGATTTGAGGTTCAATGTTGATAAAATATGTATGCTTTGTGGTAGAGCAGAAACACGAGGAGTTATGGCTATGATAAAGTACTACCGGCGGAAAGAGGTTTTAAGAACCATACAACCCAAGAAAAACGTCAGTCTCTGTTTCGTTATTCGAAATAAATGCATAGAATTGACACATGGGCGGAGGATATAATAAGTAATTAAAGTGGCCTCCCTGTAAAAAGCAGAAATAGGTTTGTTTTGGCTATATTTAAAAATAAAAATTAACCTGGTAACACTCGTTAGCAAAAAGAGAGGTGGAGTTGAATTGTGATTTTAGAGAACTTTAATCTTAAACTACTGAACATTTAATGAGTGGAAGCAAGTAATTAGTGGGATGTTTAAAAGTAAAGGTATGAATTAACATTGCTTGGCTTTATAGTTGGATAACACTAGTAAATTTGTGCAGAATTTTTTGGTATTCTAGACATTATAATCTGTTTCCACTAGGTGGTACAGTGTCTAGTAATAAGAGTAGAATAAATAAAGTATTGACAATCTAGCTGATAAGGCAGCACCAACTTTTTTGAAGGTTCAACATTTATTAAATAATAGTTTTGTATTTTACTAAACTAATGCGAAGGTTACACTGATAGGATTACTGGTAAGGGGCTCTGGGATTGGTTAGTTTAAAATAGGGTCAATTCCACTTAATGGAACACTATATTATCTGATGGGTCTTGAATATAGTGCTTGCTTTCAGGAAAAATGGAAGTCAAATACGTATGTATGTATGTTAATTAGGGGGGGACATGGCTGATAATGTATAAAACAACCTTGTTTTAGAAGCCTAGGAGCAAATATCACTGATTTCTTCATCTGAGAAATTGACTACATTTACGACAGTAAAAAGTATAACATTTAGAATGGTTAACAGTTATAATCTGAGGTGAAACAGCTATTAAATGTGTTGGTTGGCAGTTGGTCTATTAACAATAATAGAATATTTGTAAATGATTATGACAGTGAGAGACCAATCTTATAATACCATATGGGTGAATGAGGGTAATGCATGCTAAATACAGCATGGGAAGGCCTGGCATTTCTATTCATTTTAACATATGGTTTAACACACACCAGCACACACAGACTAGTATGCGATAGTGGGGGTCTCACTGAAGTGTGGGATTTGATTTGTGTAGACATTTTTTGAGTTTCTGAATGAAAGGCAAAGTTAGGGAGAGGATACATTTTAATGGTGTCAAAAGCCCTGAATATTAAAAATTCATAATGAAACCTGATCAATTTCATTCTGGATTAAATAGACAGTGGGATGTCATTTTAAATTACATAAGAAACACCATTCTCTATCCAAATTGTACTAATACTTTAGGAGATTATAATTACTTAGGAAGTTATAAAGATGGTTTTGGGGAAAATTAAGGGAAAATACATGTTAACAAGGGATTACAGTACTCCAAATGGATTGTGACATATGTATTGAGGTTTTCATTTTTTGTTTCAGTACAAATTTCACCAGGTTGGGATTTATGGAGGTTGGAATTCAAGGAGAGTTTAGAATGATAACTCAATATTTGGTAACATTTTAGAATAAGGGAATTCTCATGAAAAGTGACGTTAGATCATGTGTTAATACACGAGAGGGATATTATCACTACAACCAGTGTGGGTGAACCGATAACACTCCCACACCGGCTGTAGAGTGAGGGACAACTGTGTCCGTTGGGAAGTTGACCTGTGAACTATATCTAAACTAGACTTGCTGGAATGGTATGTGCCGAGAAGCAGGAAGGCCAAAAGGGTTTATTAACTATAAATAAGTATAGTCTAAGGATGCATAGGGATAACTTGCTTTTATTTCTAGGCCTCTCATGACAGACAAACAGGGACAAAGGGGGCTGTAATGAGAATAGCTATTACTTGTACTGAAAGTAAAATTTGTATAAATGTACATTTTAATTAGGGATGATGTTTGAATTTAAGTTGAGCACTAAGGACTGTTATTCTGAATTTGTGTTGAATAATTTATTAAATGTTTCAGTCATGATTTGGATGTAGAACTGTTTAAATTTATCAGGCCTAGGGAAGCTCTGGAAACCTTATCGCTAGGAATCATTTGAAGGGAGGTTGTTAGAATGTATTGTATAACAGCTTAGGTTAACATAAAGGTGTTTGTTTTATGTCTGGTTTGTTTTTTATGTCATTAGAAGTTTGATGTTACATTGTATTGATGAATAGAAATGTCTGGGTTATAGAATACAAATAATTGCATATAAGGTTTATAGCCTGCCTCATGTAAAGGACACTGTATCTTCAACTGACATTTCAATCCCTGAACCGTATAAGGATACATTTCTAGAAGAAATAGTACAGAATGAATGGTATGAATGGGCTCAATATACAGCATTAAAATAACAATTGACAAATTGCTTATTATGTGCACCCACTCCACTGAAAGAGTTAGTGGTGGTACCTAATCCTTGATTATAGGGATTGTGCTGAATTTAATAAAAACTGTTGTTATTTGAGTAGATCAGAAAGGCCTTACTGTCCAGCTGAATGTTTGTCATATTTGGGTACTCCATATTATCAAAGATACTACAACCAAAGTGTCTGGGGTAAGTGGTGTTAAGAATTGGATGTACGTGTGGAAGCAAAAAAGTAAAGAAAAAGGTAGAGGCACCATATAGGTATCGAATAGATTATATACAATCATATGAATGTTTTAATAACACAGAAGGGGAGAATGAGATGGGGGAGTTTAAAGGCAGATGTGAGATTACATGGCACTTAACTAAGGATACCAATTGGAATGCAGACACTCCAGGAAGGGCTGCTTATCAAGCAGCTGGTAGCTGGGGGAAAAAAGTAATTACTCAAGATGCCTGTCATAATCAAACTCTAGTACTACCATTAATAGCACCATATGAAGAACAGACTGTGATAGTAGCAGATTTCTTCTGGATATGTGGAGGGCAAAGATTAAGGGCAACATTACCAAAAGGATGGACTGGCCTTTGTGCGAGGCTTAGGTTAATTCAACAGCTAACTGTCACTGTATGTGATCCTAGTAATACTAAGCAGTTAACTACAAAACATAGAGTAAGGAGTGATTACAAGTTTGACAATTAGGTCTATTTAGATGCAATTGGACAACCTCGAGGTGTCCCTATTGAATTTAAAGCCAGCGATGAGATTAAATCAGGTTTCGAATCTATATTCCTGTGTATGATGGGTTCCTGATTGTGATGACTTTGTGTCTGTTCATGTGCATAAACCTTGTCATAAGCTTGGATGTTGCAAGTGGTGTTCTACGTCTCACAGTGGTGGCCATATGCAATCATGATGACCCTGTGTTTTGTGCTATGTGTCAGAGGGGGGACTGTCCTCTTTGTAAGGATGAAGAATGAGCTTAAATGGTATATATTTTTGTTCTTATGCCCACGTTTCATCCTCTTTTATTTTTATTTTTATGTTTAGGACTTCTGTAACACTGATTATTCAATACATGTTAGGTAACATAGGGTATTCCAGTTATGAATGTCTATGGACCAAGTCTTTAATCTTCTAATGGGTTTTTCATATTTGGTATGTTACCTGTTAGAGTGGTGTCTGCAAGGGAGGATCTTGTTTGAATTTGGTGTTTAACTACTTACAGAGTGGTGGGGCGCTCCCGACACTACCCGGTGAAATGCAAGGCGCCAAATTCAAAATCCAAAAGTTGAATTATTAAACATTCATCAATATACAAGTGTTGCATAGTCATCAAAAGCTCTGCTTTTTGGCAATATCACAGCATTGTCAGATTTCAAAAAGGCTTTACGGCGAAAGCACTACATTTGATTGTTTGAGAGTAGCACCTACAATATTTTTCTATTAGCATAAATTCATAAACCATCGCGGTTCACACAAAACACATTTCACAGCGAAAACAAATCCCTTACCTTTTGAAGAACTTCTGCTGAGGTCTTCCCAAGTGTCCAACGAAGACATCCAAAGGTTCTTTTGTTAGAAAAAGTCATTTATTATATCCATAAATCTCTGTTTGGTTGGCGCATTATCTTCATAAAATACTCGCCCATTGAACCGTGAAGAGAACGCGTTCAACCTATACCTATACACTTGTCCAAAAACAATCAAACATCATTGATAATGTATCCTTAGGAACACTTTTATGTATATTTAGTATAATATTTCAACCAGATTATAAACTGGACGATAGGAAAGGAAAAAACCACAGCGCGCGCGAGCCCGTGAAGGCGCATCCTCTTCTGTTTACATCCGATGACCACTTCGAAATTCTTCTTCTATTACCATCCAGAGCAACTAAACATCATCAAACACTGTCTAGAGACTGTTGACATCCAGTGGAAGCAATAGGTACTGCAATCCTACTCCCATATATGGTCATTTTCAATAGGGGAGGGGTTCAAAATGAGGCAATGTGTCAAATACACTTTTTCCAGGACAGAAATTCCTCGGGTTTTCGCCTGCTTTATCCGTTCTGTTATACTCACAGACAATATTTTAACACTCTTAGAAACGTCAGAGTGTTTCCTATCCAATAGTACTAATTATGTGCATATCCTATTTTCTGGGCCTGAGTGGGAGGCATTTTACTTTGGGCATGCCAGACTCTCCAAAACCGTCACGTCGGGAGCCGCTCCCTAAGAAGTTAAGTATTTTCTTATTCTGTATTGTTTCGTTTTTGTTTGGTGTGTTTTGTTTATGTTTTTAGTTTCCATATTGTTCTTTTTATATTCTACATTACTGAGATAACCTCAGGCAAGGCTTTACACTAATGCTCATTGCTTTTACATTTTCTGTTTGGTTATTTTGTTTGATAATTTCATAATTTTCTGTTTGTTTTGTTGTGTTTGTCTTTTATATTTGTGTGTTCTTCTTTTTGGTTAGACTGGATCTTTTCCAGGTTTTTGGTCCCGTCTTTTTATATTTCGTGGAATTTTGTTCTTGTGATTTTGATTGTGTTGTTTTGATTCACTCTGCTGTCCTCTTGTTCTTCTTTTGGGTTAATGTTTTGTATTGTTTTTTTGTGGGACTGTTTAGTCCCAGAGGTGGGTATATTGGAGATATTTTAATAACATTACGTTACATTTTCTCATTTCTGAACAGAATGCATAGCACACCTTTTAAGCAGAAACATATGTCAAAGGTTGCCTCAGCTGAAAAACCACACGTAACACATGTAGGCCTCATAGCACATATATCACTGTTGAGCAAAAACATATGTCAGAGGTTGCCTCGGTTGAAAAACCACACGTAGCACACGTAGGCCACGTACCACATGTCCCACTGTTAAGCGAAAACACATGTCAGAGGTTGCCTATGGTAACAGTATATAAGCCGAACTGGTGTTCAGTCAGATCAGCTGTATCCTGGACCAGCTCGGCTTTGATTGCTCTATATTAAAGTCTATTATTGAATTCAAAAGTTCTTGTAAGAGTGTTACATGTTTTAAGACTGTTTTTTCCACGACAGGCAAATATTTTGTCTGTTCGTTTTTGGACCTGATAGCTGATGGATGAGTGTGTTCACGTGCGTGTGTGAATGTGTGTGTCTGCGTGTGTGTGTGTGTGTGTGTCGGCGTATGTGTGTGTGTGCGCGTGTGTGAGTGGTGATGGATGAGTGTGTGTGTGACCGTGGTTACTACCACAACACCCCCTCAGGATACAGCACACCAGCAGTGACGGAGCATGCCTGCAGCGCTAGTAGAGATATCCATTTACCATCAACACACACACTTCAACTCTCCGCTCCACCCCCGCCCCACCAACAACTAGAAACCATTTCAACATGTTGACTATGAACATTAACTCCATCTGTACTGTATGTGTTCAACATGAACTATCTGTGTGTCAGTAGGGATGGGGCCCACATCACTGGTCCTGTGCTGAGCATTTACAATATTCAGTAATAATGTATGCAATGGCTCTTCTTCAGAAGCTGTGCAGCTTAATACCAGTTTAGCTGGCCGTTAATATTTAGTATTCAGGAGACCAGACGTCCCAGATAGATTAATTATTCACATAAACCCATTAAATCCATCTGATCCATGTCTGGATGCATATGCACGTTCCCTTCTGCATGCTGCCAAGCTCCATGACATCACTCTCTGGGTCATTACACACTGACTGATGTCAGGAACATATCAACATGAGATATACAATATTCATACATTTATGGAACCGGTTCAATCAAAATATGGTAGAATTGGGTTCACGGAGTAACTTCTAAACATTGCTCCTCAAAATGATAGAGCATGTGTTAGATAATTAGACGAGAGAGCTGCTTTGCCTCAGTGAATCAGTGGCCTAGTCAATAAAGGCTTTTTCATGCACATCACATACTGTATGTAAAGAGTGCCTTGGCTTTTCTGTTCATGGCTTCTAGTACAACTGAAAAAAGACGCGAGCCATAGACGTTGCTCTCTCTGTTCCATGAGTTTGAATATATTGTGTTTTTATTCACCAGAGACGTGTTCTTCCATCATAGTGACAGCATAAATATGAGGAGAGGAGAGGGGAGGAGAGGGGAGGAGAGGAGAGCGGGCTCTGTGGGTTGTTGTGGCCATTTGTTGTGTGTTTTGACTGTCTGGTCCTCCTGAAGCCATCTTGACTGGTTGAAACAGAAGCAACATGTCACTTTAAACTGTCCTGTTAAATATTACAGCAGAGACAAGCCACAGGCCTGTGAGGGAGGGGGAGAGGGGGGAGAGGGAGAAGAGAGAAAGAGTGAGGGGGGAGGGCAGGCAGAAGCAGAGTGGAGAGAGAGTGCGGGGGAGAATGAGGCAAAGAGAGAGAGAGAGAGAGAGAGAGAGAGAGAGAGAGAGAGAGAGAGAGAGAGAGAGAGAGAGAGGTTTATACTGTATGAAGCTGGGGTTTCTGCCATAGCCTCTCTTACATGACAGGCTGCCTAAAACTGTGCTTCTCTGTCTACGGTAACACACGCACATGCACGTGCAAGAACGCACGCGCACAGACACACACAGACATGCACCCACACACACATGCACACACACACACACACACACTCCTCTTCTCCCGCCAGCCCGGGGAGCTGACAGTAAAATCCAGCAGTACTAGACGCTCTAGCCTTTAGTGGTGACATTAACTAGCTACAAAGGCCATCCAGGAGAATGAGACAGCGCCATATTAGAATAAACTATTATTCCAACCTGGACTCAGGGGTAGACGTAGCATAGTAAATGAACATCGGGGACACTCAAATTCGTATGATATGTTACGTTTGGTATGGTATGTATTCATTTGTGTATGTCCATCATACATTTTGTGTGATAAATTATGAATTACAATTCATACAATATATTACAAATTTGCAATATGTATGATATGTTATGAATTCCAATTTGTAGAGGTTTATGTTCACTAGGTGGCTAACGTGTTAGGGTAGGTGTTAGGGTTTGGATTAGGGGTTAAGACTAAGGTTAGGGTTAAGGTTAGGATTAGGTGAAGGGTTAGCTAACATGCTAAGTGCAAAGTACCTAAAATGCAAAGTAGCTAAAAAGTTTTAAGTAGTTATAAATATGCTAAATATGCTAACCTTTGGGTTGCTAGATGTTTTCTTTATATGTCTACCCATCCACCCTGACCAACCACCCTCCTTTTTCATTTTTGCCTTAATTAACGTCTTAGGGAGCGGCTCCCGAGGTGACGGTTTTGGAGAGTCTGGCGTGCCCAAAGTAAAATGGATATGCACATAATTAGTACTATTGGATAGGAAACACTCTGAAGTTTCTAAAAGTGTTAACATAATATCTGTGAGTATAACAGAACCAATATAGCAGGCAAAAACCCAAGGAACTTCTGTCCTGGAAAAAGTGTTTTTGACACATTGCCTCATTTTGAACCCCTCCTTATTGAAAACAGCCATTTCTGGGAGTAAGATTGCAGTACCTATTGCTTCCACTGGATGTCAACAGTCTCTAGACAGTGTTTGGTGATGTTAGATTGCTTTGGATGGTAATAGAAGAAGAATTTCGAACTAGTCATCGGATGTAAACAGAAGAGGAAGCGTGTTCACGGGCTCGCGCGCACTGTGGTTTTTTCCTTTCCTATCGTCCAGTTTATAATCCGGTTGAAATATTATAGTAAATATACATAAAAGTGTTCCCAAGGATACATTATCAATGATGTTTGATTGTTCTTGGACAAGTGTATAGGTATAGGTTGAACGCGTTCTCTTCACGGTTCAATGGGCGAGTGGACGCTGTATTTTATGAACATAACGCGCGCCAACCAAACGGAGATTTATGGATATAATAAATAACTTTTTCTAACAAAAGAACCTTTGGATGTCTTCGTTGGACACTTGGGAAGCCCTCAGCAGAAGTTCTTCAAAAGGTAAGGAATTTGTTTTCGCTGTGAAATGTGTTTTGTGTGAACCGCAATGGTTTATGAATTTATGCTAATGTTAAAAAATATTGGAGGTGCTACCCTCAAACAATCAAATGTTGTGCTTTCGCCGTAAAGCCTTTTTGAAATCGCTGTGATATTGCCAAGAAGCAGAGCTTTTGATGACTAGTGCCCCAACACTCCATAAGTAGTTAACCTTCTGTTTTATGTAACCATACCAAACGCAACATATCATGCTAAATTTCGTTTACTATGTTACGTCTAGTCTATGAGACCAGGCTGATTATTCACACAGCACGCTTTCATGCTTTTTATGATGTGGTGTCCCGGATGATTATTTTTCATTAGAATTAATAAAATAGGCTAAAAAAAGAATAGAAAGAAACAGATGTGGAGAAGAAATGATAATCATTACAATCAAATAATCAAATAAATTTGATTTGTGTCATTTAACTCAAAGCCAGTGATTATTAGTGACACAAAGCGTCTCTGTTCTGTAGCGTTGCATCCGCAGACAGCACAGGCTGTCATTGTGTGTTGAGTTGGAGCAGAGTGGAGCTGAGGACATGGCCTTTCTCAAATGGCACCCTATTCCGTATATAATGCTCTTCTTTTGACAAAAGCCCTACGCGCCCTGGTCAAAACTAGTGCACTATAATGGGAATAGGGTGCCTTTTGGGACACAACCAGGGAGCAGCCTGACACCTGCTACAGCACCCAGCCAACCTCTCCCATCTGTAGCTACTATCTGTGGCTCTCTCTCTCTCTCTCTCTCTCACACACACACACACACACACACACACACACACACACACACACACACACACACACACACACACACACACACACACACACACACACACACACACACACACACACACACACACACACACACAAGGTCATAGGGAAAAGTGTGTGAGAGAGTGTGCTGCATTCTGAGTGTTTGCTGGGAAGTGAAAGGCTGACTCCATCTCTCATGTGAAAGGATGGCAGTAATGGCACACACACACATGCACACACGCGCACACACACAAAGACACAGCTCCCCTCTCGTTGATGTGAAAGTATTCTGTCACTTGCACGTCAGTGACACACACATCCATCTATTACTGAAGCAGTGTGAGGGAACATTCACACATTCACATACAGTACAAGCTCAGAATACATGGTAGGATGGATTATATATCAGATCCTTATCCAGGCTGCACCGCTCTGTCTTCTAGTGAATAATCACAATAATCACTCATCACTATGGGCTGACCGGGCAGACACACATGCACAAACACACACACACCTCTGTCCTGACTACCGGGGCCTATTTGTGGAAGAGCTGTTTCCCAGAGACCAGTGTTGTAATTAAGGTGGTTCGATACGGAGCACCAGCTACCTTAGCCATGATAAATAACAGCAGCTTTATCTCAACCCTCCTCCTTTTAGCTAATTGAATCAACACAGACATTGACGTTCTGTGTTCCTGCTGAACAGGACTATAGATTTCCTCATGGTCAGAGAAAGAGGGAGGGAGGGTGGGAAAGAAGGGTGAGCAAAGGAAGGTGGGAGGGAGGGATGGAAGGAGGGAGGGAAAGCCTTGGGAAGTCAGGCAGGTGGTTAAAGGACCTTGCAATTCACTAGAAACCTCTGACCTTGCCTGACTGGCTGACTATTGTCTTAAACATATAGACTAAACAAAAAGGGAGAGGGCTATAGAAGTCTGGCTGACACATACCTTGCCTGTTATCTGTTAATAACTTGTTACACCAGTTAATATCATCAGTTTGTCCACAAGCATCACATTTCCAAGGTTAAGTCTAGGTATAAATTCTGAATGGTTAAGATAAGGGTTAATGTTTGGGATAGGGTTAAAACACTAACACTAAACCCAGTGCCTAGCTCGCGGCTTCCCTGTCCGCAACGCCCTAGCAAACCACAAGCCCACTAGATGGTATTAGCGCTCACCGTTGCCCCTAGTGCCCGGATTTGAAGTCATCTCCTGACGTCCTGGGTACATCTTGAGCGACCTGGCTGTAAAAAGACAGACAGACAACATTCAACCCAGAATAATGACACAGTAATACACAAGAGCAGTGGTCAGGGAGTGGGTCAGACAGTGCATGGACATGGACAAATGGGTCTGTCTCAGTCTATGTTTCTGTGTCCCTGGAAGTGTCTATCAGAGCCGGGCCAATCCCTGTCTGTGTGTCAAGAGGGTGTGATGTCATGTTTGGAATGATCCGGATATCTCTGGAAGGGAAGAAACAAAACATGAGTCCCAGAGTTAAAAAAATGCAGCAAGAAGATGGAGATGACACAAACACACACACAGACAGACAGCATGAGGTTCACTACCCATGAATCTCAATGTGACGGTGAGTTGATCATCTTCACGCCTCAGATGTGGTGTTGATTTGTCAAAAGATCGCCGCCATGCCACACACGTGCGCATTCACAAAAAATGCGCACGCACACACACACACACACACACACACACACACACACACACACCACCTCAGCCAGCCGATACATCAATAGTCAGTAGGGACACAGAGGATAATCAGGCCCTCTAGAGCAGTTTACACACCTTCTGTTGTGCATCTCATGTACACACACACACACGCACATGCACACACACACACACACACATTCACACTTGCACACACATTTTCCCCCTTTTGACGAGGCAACCATTACCATTATATCCAGTCTGTCGTTAGTGGTGTGTGTGGTGGTGTAACGTGGGCTGAGGAGCAACAGTTCAACAACACATACAGGAAAACACACACAAGCATGCATGCATGTATGGAAGCACACACACACACACTCACAAAAAAACAGAAATTGTTTAGTGAGGCCAGAAACAGGCCCGGAGAAGCCACTACTAAGCACACAGATCCATGTTTAGAAGTTACAGACCACAGAGACCTGGTTTCTCCATCCACTCTGGGCTGGTAGAATTCCCCAGGGACCACAGGTATGTATGGTGACCTAACATCAGGGAGGGGAACATAGGAATATAGCAGGGAAATAGGACAGTGTACCACTTTAGTATCCACATGTACTTTAAGTTTGTTAGCATTCAGGCTGACTTTACAGTTGGCCCCCAAAAAGTCACAGTTCTAAAGTGTTTTGAGGTGCCATAAGTGTATTTAGACTTCATAGCTAGATGAGCAGCTTTCAGTAGATACCAGTGGAAAATCAATGTCATTACCTTGTCATAGACTAGGCAGTACATGTCTTACCCTGTCATAAACTATGAAGTACATATTTTTCTCCTGTCAAAAACTAGGAAGTACATGTCTTACCCTGTCATAAACTGGAAGCATATGTACTTATCCTGTCATAAACTAGGAAGTACATGTCTTACCCTGTCATAAACGAGGAAGTACATGTTTTTCTCCTGTCAAAAACTAGGAAATACATGTCTTTACCCTGTCATAAACTGGAAGGAGATGTCTTTACCCTGTCATAAACTAGGAAGTACATGTATTTATCCTGTCATAAACTAGGAAGGTGATGTACTTATCCTGTCATAAACTAGGAAGAACATGTCTTTACCCTGTCATAAACTAGTAAGTACATGTATTTATCCTGTCAAAAACTAGGAAGGAGATGTACTTATCCTGTCAAAAACTAGGAAGTAGATGTCTTTACCCTGTCATAAACTAGGACGTACATGTCTTTACCCTGTCATAAACTAGGAAGGAGATGTCTTTACCCTGTCATAAACTAGGAAGGAGATGTCATTACCCTGTCATAACCTAGGAAGGAGATGTCTTTACCCTGTCATTAACTAGGAAGTACATGTCTTTACCCTGTCATAAACTAGGAAGGAGATGTCTTTAGCCTGTCATAAACTAGGAAGGAGATGTCTATACCCTGTCATAAACTAGGAAGGAGATGTCTTTACCCTGTCATTAACCCTTTCATGCGTGAGTTCCAACAGCGTGAGTTATTTTATGCACGTGATGATGTTATGACATTCTCTCCATAATAGAATGTGATTGTTATTCAACAATAACATTTAATCCGTGCTGCCCTCAATACAAGGAATTTAGCCTGTTTTTATTTATAGGCTGTTTCAACTTCCAATGATTTTCTAAAAAGTTTTTATTTTCTGAATTGAGCTGTGTTCCGCCTCCTCGTTCATTCACATAAAAATAGTCATTTTTACTTTTGCGGACAATTACATTTTTGGGACATTTCTGACCCGGACAAAATTCCCCAAGCACTTCCTAATTGTTTGTGCAGTTCATGTCTGCAGACATTTTCTCATCGGAACGATCTGCACACGTGTTCACATTTTCCTTCTTTTGCCAGCATCGCAGTCATTGTTGTTTTCGTTACTCATCATAACTTTGGAAATGTGTGCGTTTCTATCAAAGTAAGTGCCTTATTACGTTATAATAGTTTCAGTATGTCGTGTTATGTCGTTTCTATTGTAGCTCACTGTATTTATGGAGCATAATATATTTGTATATTCCTTATAACCGCGGACACGTGAGGTAACGTTACTCATTTCATAACCTTTGTGGTGTTATATTCAATCTTGCTTAGGTAGCTAGCTACATTCTTCTATCAGCTCTGTAAAACAATGCTAGTTGCGTCAGAAATGTATTAGCTTATGTTGTATTTTGAAGCTACCCTGGCCTTATGCCTCCCAAGTGGCGCAGCGGTCTATGGCACTGCATCTCAGTGCTAGGCATCACTACAGACACCCTGGTTCGAATCCAGGTTGTATCACAACGGGCTGTGATTGGGAGTCCCCTAGGGCGGCACACAATTGGCCCAATTTTGTCAATGCAGTATTCTATTTTTATAGCAGTGTTTTATTATGTTACTTCTTTGTAATATTGTTTTATTTCTATATCCTGATATTGTATTCTAATGAATAAGTCCTCTTTATTATATACTTTCAGAAACCACGCCAATATCATAACTGGAACTGGACATCTTTCGAGCTGAAGATTGAGGCCAGCCTATGTATGCTAGCGTACACTCCTTAACAGCTTTACTGGATGAAAACACAGCAAGAAAACACATAGGCCAATATGTAATAGTCGTCAATTTTATTGCAGTATTGGTGGTGGTTGGTTCAGCAACAACTTGTTTTACTAGAGGAAAAAAACGGAATATGCATAACCCATATTTAATATTCATGCAGTGACTGAACAACAACTGCACCTCTGAAGGCATAGTATCATGGCAGGTCACCTGTCAAGCCACCTGTCAGGTAAGTCAGTCACTTATTGCTGCAGATGTGCTCAGTAGTGCTTGAGCATATGATACTCCCCAAAGCATGGTGAAACATATTAGAGGTGTATCACAAGCTAAACACATGTATTTTGTCAACTTCCTCTGCTTACTTCTCCTGGTTCCAGACAGGCAGACTTTGCAGTGCCTCCGTGTGTGGCTACCTTGAGCAGCAGTTTGAGGGACTTTGCAGGGAAAATGCCGTGCAGTGAGGCGTAGGGGATTGTCCACAGCAGGGTGACCCCCAGTGGATGGGCGCCGAGGGGTGTGGTGCTCCTCCAGCAACTCTCTCATGAGGTTCTCTCTATACTTTTGGTAGGTAATTACTTTACCTATGAGAGAGTGGGGAGGATGAGGAAAGTTAGAGGATGATGAGGCAGTGGGTAGGTGGGTGAGATATTGTCACTATAATTGCATAATGTATTTGTATGTGAACTATACATCCAATTACAAAAATACCTTGTTCAGTAATCATCTCACCTGTTAGTTGGCGGTGAACTATGCTGCTGTTGAGGACAGCAGTGTCGATCAGATGGAAAAATATCTTCTTATACCACTTGGTTGTTTTCCGAGCGCATTCCACAAAGCTGTTTATCATGTCCACCTTATCCACTGCCCCCATTTTGAGATTATAGTCAAGCACACAGTCTGGTTTGATCTTTCTCTCTCCCGTCAGGGGGTCCACCTTCCCTGTGGCTGACACGGTTGCTGTATGGACAGCGGAGAGGACATGGACATCTCGTTTGTCATGCCACTTTAATGCCAGCTGTTGACCGTTCTCCTTGAACTCCACCTCCCCTCTCTGCATCTTCCTGCAGCCGAATGCCGGCATCCCCTTCCTGTTCGACCTGACTGTGCCACAGGCCCCTGTGCTGTTGGAGAGCAGATGCTGGAAGAGTGGGACTGCTGTACCAATTGTCCACGTACAAAGTGTGTCCCTTGCCGAGATGAGGAGCCAGCATGGTCATCACCACGGACCCGGACACCCCAAGCCCCTCATAATGTTTGATGTCAGTGGTGGACCCTGTGTAAACTATAATGTCCTGGACAAATCCCGTCTTCACGTCGCACATGACAAAGAACTTGACCACAAACCTGTGCCTTTTGGAGGGAATATATTGACGGAACACCAGCCTACCTTTCCATAACATCAGGGACTCATCAATGCATAGGTCCTTGTATGGCACAAAGACCCGACCAAATGCTGATGTCAGGCTGATAAGAACATTTCTTATTTTGTGTAACGGGTCACTTAGGATGGCAGTAGCATTGTTGACAAAATGCAGGCATTGCAGCAGAGCTAGGAAGTGGTCTTGGGAAAAGAGGGTGGCAAAGAAGGGGGTTGCAAACATAGGATCTGTGCTCCAGTATTCTCTTAGGGAGTTCTTTACTATCCCCATTTCACTAATTGTGGTTGTCACCCATTTAGCGAGTTTCCCCCTCACTCCTGGCTCTTCTCCTGTAGCTCCAAGGCATAGCGATTGGTCTCCTCTACTATGTTTCCCACCAGCTCCTCTGTCAGAAACAACTTGAAGCACTGCCTCAGTTGGAAATGGCAAGGGGCGTTGCACTCCAGACTGGGACTCATCAAAGCAAACAGCAGGACCAGGAGGGATGAAATGACTGGCGGCCTTCCAGCTACCACAGAACTCCTGTACTTCATACACTGTCGGTCTGCCTCCATCACCACCAGCATCTTCAAAGGGACCTGGTACTTCGTCAGTGGACAAGGGAACCTCAGATTCAGGGTTCTCAATGGCTACAAGGTTTGGGGGCAGCTCCTCACTGTCACTGTCAGAATCAGATTCCTGACTTTCATACTCAGACTCATTGTCAGAATTAAAAAAAATCTCCAGAATTTTCACATTTGTGAGTGGTCTCCTTTTGAAAGACATTGCTAATGCTACAGCTTAGCTCACTAGCTACATACATAAACAACAACACTGAGTGGCTCAGAGTGGGAGTGAGAGGTTACGTTGAGCACGCGACACTTGTATCAATAAATCACTATCAGAAAATGTTTTGTGTGGTAATTATTTATATATTCACTGTTTTATTCACGTTTTCAATTACAGGTGACAAATCATGCATTCCGATTCTTGCATAGATTGTAATGGGCACATATTCTGTGTGTAAAATATTTCAGTTGTGTAGCCATGTTTGTTGACATACAATGCATTCTGGGTTTCACGTAATCGTCTGTTTGACCAAAGATGTTATAGCAAAATGAGGTGAGTAAGGGTTCACTTCCGGAAATGAATGGTGGGATGTGAACTATAGTAGATGACACATCCCTTCAACGTGCATACTATAAACAGACCAAAGTCATCTTGTCTTCTCTTATTATCTTTGGTTTCTGTGAGAAAAAAGCATGGCTGCACGCTGAAACTCGTTTACTTTCGAAGTCTAGAAAGTGTTTTACCTAATTATTTCGGTCAATGGTGAGCTAACCTGTGATGTGATTAATTATACACAGTAATTGCTATTAACTAATTCATATTGTAGTTTATGTCAGCCGAGAGTTAGAAAATATGACCACTTGTGTTGCGTCAATCTTTCCTCAGTTAGTGCGAGGACAAATGTAGCCTACATTTTTCCGATTAGGGTGATTGTGTTATGCTGTAGCTACTAATGTGAGCATTGAATACAAAAATAAACTGTTCACATTGTGGACATAACTTTGTAAGGACTGTGTGTAAATAGTTTCTGAAAAAAGTGTGGCCAGCTCAATTGTTGATTGTTGTCATTCGAAACTGGCGTTTTAAATAAACATTCTAAACCAACTTTCTAATCAGGATGAGATTGTACACTTGAGGGACCACTGTAGAATGATCACAGCTATGAGATGGTACGTGTGAAAGGGTTAACTAGGAAGGAGATGTACTTATCCTGTCAAAAACTAGGAAGAAGATGTCTTTACCCTGTCATTAACTAGGAAGGAGATGTCTTTACCCTGTCATAAACTAGGAAGGAGATGTCTTTACCCTGTCATTAACTAGGAAGGAGATGTCTTTACCCTGTCATAAACTAGGAAGGAATTGTTTTTACCCTGTCATAAACTAGGAAGGAGATGTACTTATCCTGTCATAAACTAGGAAGTACATGTCCTTACACTGTCATAAACTAGGAAGGAGATGTACTTATCCTGTCATAAACTAGGATGGAGATTTACCTATCCTGTCATAAACTAGGAAGGAGATGTCTTTACCCTGTCATAAACTAGGATGGAGATGTCTTTACCCTGTCATAAACTAGGAAGAAGATGTCTTTACCCTGTCATTAACTAGGAAGGAGATGTCTTTACCCTGTCATAAACTAGGAAGTACATGTATTTTCCCTGTCATAAACTAGGAAGGAGATGTCTTTACCCTGTCATTAACTAGGAAGGAGATGTCTTTACCCTGTCATATACTAGGAAGGAGATGTCTTTACCCTGTCATAAACTAGGAAGGAGATGTCTTTACCCTGTCATAAACTAGGAAGGAGATGTACTTATCCTGTCATAAACTAGGAAGGAGATGTCTTTACCCTGTCATTAACTAGGAAGGAGATGTCTTTACCCTGTCATATACTAGGAAGGAGATGTCTTTACCCTGTCATAAACTAGGAAGGAGATGTCTTTACCCTGTCATAAACTAGGAAGGAGATGTACTTATCCTGTCATAAACTAGGAAGGAGATGTCTTTACCCTGTCATATACTAGGAAGTACATGTCTTTACCCTGTCGTAAACTAGGAAGGAAATGTCTTTACCCTGTCATAAACTAGGAAGGAGACGTCTTTACCCTGTCATAAACTAGGAAGGAATTGTCTTTACCCTGTCATAAACTAGGAAAGAGATTTACTTATCCTGTCATAAACTAGGAAGTACATGTCTTTACCCTGTCATAAACTAGGAAGGAGATGTCTTTACCCTGTCATTAACTAGGAAGTACATGTCTTTACCCTGTCATAAACTAGGAAGGAATTGTTTTTACCCTGTCATAAACTAGGAAGGAGATGTACTTATCCTGTCATAAACTAGGAAGGAGATGTCTTTACCCTGTCATAAACTAGGAAGGAGATGCCTATACCCTGTCATAAACTAGGAAAGAGATGTCATTATCCTGTCAAAAACTATGAAGGAGATGTCTTTACCCTGTCATAAACTAGGAAGGAGATGTCTTTACCCTGTCATTAACTAGGAAGTACATGTCTTTACCCTGTCATAAACTAGGAAGGAATTGTTTTTACCCTGTCATAAACTAGGAAGGAGATGTACTTATCCTGTCATAAACTAGGAAGTACATGTCTTTACACTGTCATAAACTAGGAAGGAGATGTACTTATCCTGTCATAAACTAGGAAGGAGATTTACCTATCCTGTCATAAACTAGGAAGGAGATGTACTTATCCTGTCATAAACTAGGAAGGAGATTTCTTTACCCTGTTATAAACTAGGAAGAACATGTCTTTACCCTGTCATAAACTAGGCAGGAGATGTCTTTACCCTGTCATAAACAAGGAAGGAGATGTCTTTACCCTGTCATGAACTAGGAAGTACATGTCTTTACCCTGTCATGAACTAGGAAGTACATGTCTTTACCCTGTCATAAAGTAGGATGGAGATGTCTTTACCCCGTCATAAACTAGGAAGGAGATGTCTTTACACTGTCATAAACTAGGAAGGAGATGTCTTTACCCTGTCATAAACTAGGAAGGAGATGTCTTTACCCTGTCATAAACTAGGAAGTACATGTATTTTCCCTGTCATAAACTAGGAAATAGATGTCTTTATCCTGTCATTAACTAGGAAGGAGATGTCTTTACCCTGTCATATACTAGGAAGTACATGTCTTTACCCTGTCGTAAACTAGGAAGGAAATGTCTTTACCCTGTCATAAACTAGGAAGGAGACGTCTTTACCCTGTCATGAACTAGGAAGGAGATGTCTTTACCCTGTCATAAACTAGGATGGAGATGTCTTTACCCTGTCATAAACTAGGAAGGAGATGTCTTTACCCTGTCATAAACTAGGAAGTACATGTTTTTACCCTGTCATAAACTAGGAAGGAGATGTACTTATCCTGTCATAAACTAGGAAGGAATTGTCTTTACCCTGTCAAAAATAGGAAAGAGATTTACTTATCCTGTCATAAACTAGGAAGTACATGTCTTTACCCTGTCATAAACTAGGAAGGAGATGTCTTTACCCTGTCATAAACTAGGAAGTACATGTCTTTACCCTGTCATAAACTAGGAAGGAGATGTCTTTACCTGTCATAAACTAAGGAAGTACATGTCTTTACCCTGTCATAAACTAGGAAGGAGATGTCTTTACCCTGTCATAAACTAGGAAGGAGATGTACTTATCCTGTCATAAACTTGGAAGGAGATGTCTTTACCCTGTCATAAACTAGGAAGGAGATGCCTATACCCTGTCATAAACTAGGAAAGAGATGTCTTTACCCTGTCATAAACTAGGAAGTACATGTCATTATCCTGTCAAAAACTATGAAGGAGATGTCTTTACCCTGTCATAAACTAGGAAGGAGATGTCTTTACCCTGTCATTAACTAGGAAGTACATGTCTTTACCCTGTCATAAACTAGGAAGGAATTGTTTTTACCCTGTCATAAACTAGGAAGGAGATGTACTTATCCTGTCATAAACTAGGAAGTACATGTCTTTACACTGTCATAAACTAGGAAGGAGATGTACTTATCCTGTCATAAACTAGGAAGGAGATTTACCTATCCTGTCATAAACTAGGAAGGAGATGTACTTATCCTGTCATAAACTAGGAAGGAGATTTCTTTACCCTGTCATAAACTAGGAAGTACATGTCTTTACCCTGTCATAAACTAGGAAGGAGATGTCTTTACCCTGTCATAAACTAGGAAGGAGATGTCTTTACCCTGTCATAAACTAGGAAGTACATGTCTTTACCCTGTCATGAACTAGAAGTACATGTCTTTACCCTGTCATAAAGTAGGATGGAGATGTCTTTACCCGGTCATAAACTAGGAAGGAGATGTCTTTACACTGTCATAAACTAGGAAGGAGATGTCTTTACCCTGTCATAAACTAGGAAGGAGATGTCTTTACCCTGTCATAAACTAGGAAGTACATGTTTTTCCCTGTCATAAACTAGGAAGGAGATGTCTTTACCCTGTCATTAACTAGGAAGGAGATGTCTTTACCCTGTCATATACTAGGAAGGAGATGTCTTTACCCTGTCATAAACTAGGAAGGAAATGTCTTTACCCTGTCATAAACTAGGAAGGAGACGTCTTTACCCTGTCATGAACTAGGAAGGAGATGTCTTTACCCTGTCATAAACTAGGATGGAGATGTCTTTACCCTGTCCTAAACTAGGAAGGAGATGTCTTTACCCTGTCATAAACTAGGAAGTACATGTTTTTACCCTGTCATAAACTAGGAAGGAGATGTACTCACCATGTCATAAACTAGGAAGTACATGTCTTTACCCTGTCATAAACTAGGAAGGACATGTACTTATCCTGTCATAAACTAGGAAGGAATTGTCTTTAACCTGTCATAAACTAGGAAAGAGATTTACTTATCCTGTCATAAACTAGGAAGTACATGTCTTTACCCTGTCATAAACTAGGAAGGAGATGTCTTTACCCTGTCATAAACTAGGAAGGAGATGTACTTATCCTGTCATAAACTTGGAAGGAGATGTCTTTACCCTGTCATAAACTAGGAAGGAGATTCCTATACCCTGTCATAAACTAGGAAAGAGATGTCTTTACCCTGTCATAAACTAGGAAGAACATGTCATTATCCTGTCAAAAACTATGAAGGAGATGTCTTTACCCTGTCATAAACTAGGAAGGAGATTCCTATACCCTGTCATAAACTAGGAAAGAGATGTCTTTACCCTGTCATAAACTAGGAAGAACATGTCATTATCCTGTCAAAAACTAGGAAGGAGATGTCTTTACCCTGTCATTAACTAGGAAGTACATGTCTTTACCCTGTCATAAACTAGGAAGGAATTGTTTTTACCCTGTCATAAACTAGAAAGGAGATGTACTTATCCTGTCATAAACTAGGAAGTACATGTATTTACACTGTCATAAACTAGGAAGGAGATGTACTTATCCTGTCATAAACTAGGAAGGAGATTTACCTATCCTGTCATAAACTAGGAAGGAGATGTACTTATCCTGTCATAAACTAGGAAGTACATGTCTTTACCCTGTCATAAACTAGGAAGGAGATGTCTTTACCCTGTCATAAACTAGGAAGGAGATGTCTTTACCCTGTCATAAACTAGGAAGTACATGTCTCTTTACCCTGTCATGAACTAGGAAGTACATGTCTTTACCCTGTCATAAAGTAGGATGGAGATGTCTTTACCCCGTCATAAACTAGGAAGGAGATGTCTTTACCCTGTCATAAACTAGGAAGGAGATGTCTTTACCCTGTCATAAACTAGGAAGGAGATTTCTTTACCCTGTCATAAACTAGGAAGGAGATTTCTTTAGCCTGTCATAAACTAGGAAGGAGATGTCTTTACCCTGTCATAAACTAGGAAGGAGATGTCTTTACCTTGTCATAAACTAGGAAGGAGATGTCTTTACCCTGTCATAAACTAGGAAGGAGATGTCTTTACCTTGTCATAAACTAGGAAGGAGATGTCTTTACCCTGTCATAAACTAGGAAGGAGATGTACTTATCCTGTCATAAACTAGGAAGGAGATGTCTTTACCATGTCCTAAACTAGGAAGGAGATGTCTTTACCCTGTCATAAACTAGGAAGTACATGTTTTTACCCTGTCATAAACTAGGAAGGAGATGTACTCACCATGTCATAAACAAGGAAGTACATGTCTTTACCCTGTCATAAACTAGGAAGGACATGTACTTATCCTGTCATAAACTAGGAAGGAATTGTCTTTACCCTGTCATAAACTAGGAAAGAGATTTACATATCCTGTCATAAACTAGGAAGTACATGTCTTTACCCTGTCATAAACTAGGAAGGAGATGTACTCACCATGTCATAAACTAGGAAGTACATGTCTTTACCCTGTCATAAACTAGGAAGGACATGTACTTATCCTGTCATAAACTAGGAAGGAATTGTCTTTACCCTGTCATAAACTAGGAAAGAGATTTACTTATCCTGTCATAAACTAGGAAGGAGATGTCTTTACCCTGTCATAAACTAGGAAGGAGATGTCTTTACCCTGTCATTAACTAGGAAGGAATTGTTTTTACCCTGTCATAAACTAGGAAGGAGATGTACTTATCCTGTCATAAACTAGGAAGTACATGTCCTTACACTGTCATAAACTAGGAAGGAGATGTACTTATCCTGTCATAAACTAGGATGGAGATTTACCTATCCTGTCATAAACTAGGAAGGAGATGTCTTTACCCTGTCATAAACTAGGATGGAGATGTCTTTACCCTGTCATAAACTAGGAAGAAGATGTCTTTACCCTGTCATTAACTAGGAAGGAGATGTCTTTACCCTGTCATAAACTAGGAAGTACATGTTTTTTCCCTGTCATAAACTAGGAAGGAGATGTCTTTACCCTGTCATTAACTAGGAAGGAGATGTCTTTACCCTGTCATATACTAGGAAGGAGATGTCTTTACCCTGTCATAAACTAGGAAGGAGATGTCTTTACCCTGTCATAAACTAGGAAGGAGATGTACTTATCCTGTCATAAACTAGGAAGGAGATGTCTTTACCCTGTCATTAACTAGGAAGGAGATGTCTTTACCCTGTCATATACTAGGAAGGAGATGTCTTTACCCTGTCATAAACTAGGAAGGAGATGTCTTTACCCTGTCATAAACTAGGAAGGAGATGTACTTATCCTGTCATAAACTAGGAAGGAGATGTCTTTACCCTGTCATATACTAGGAAGTACATGTCTTTACCCTGTCGTAAACTAGGAAGGAAATGTCTTTACCCTGTCATAAACTAGGAAGGAGACGTCTTTACCCTGTCATAAACTAGGAAGGAATTGTCTTTACCCTGTCATAAACTAGGAAAGAGATTTACTTATCCTGTCATAAACTAGGAAGTACATGTCTTTACCCTGTCATAAACTAGGAAGGAGATGTCTTTACCCTGTCATTAACTAGGAAGTACATGTCTTTACCCTGTCATAAACTAGGAAGGAATTGTTTTTACCCTGTCATAAACTAGGAAGGAGATGTACTTATCCTGTCATAAACTAGGAAGGAGATGTCTTTACCCTGTCATAAACTAGGAAGGAGATGCCTATACCCTGTCATAAACTAGGAAAGAGATGTCATTATCCTGTCAAAAACTATGAAGGAGATGTCTTTACCCTGTCATAAACTAGGAAGGAGATGTCTTTACCCTGTCATTAACTAGGAAGTACATGTCTTTACCCTGTCATAAACTAGGAAGGAATTGTTTTTACCCTGTCATAAACTAGGAAAGAGATGTACTTATCCTGTCATAAACTAGGAAGTACATGTCTTTACACTGTCATAAACTAGGAAGGAGATGTACTTATCCTGTCATAAACTAGGAAGGAGATTTACCTATCCTGTCATAAACTAGGAAGGAGATGTACTTATCCTGTCATAAACTAGGAAGGAGATTTCTTTACCCTGTTATAAACTAGGAAGAACATGTCTTTACCCTGTCATAAACTAGGCAGGAGATGTCTTTACCCTGTCATAAACAAGGAAGGAGATGTCTTTACCCTGTCATGAACTAGGAAGTACATGTCTTTACCCTGTCATGAACTAGGAAGTACATGTCTTTACCCTGTCATAAAGTAGGATGGAGATGTCTTTACCCCGTCATAAACTAGGAAGGAGATGTCTTTACACTGTCATAAACTAGGAAGGAGATGTCTTTACCCTGTCATAAACTAGGAAGGAGATGTCTTTACCCTGTCATAAACTAGGAAGTACATGTATTTTCCCTGTCATAAACTAGAAATAGATGTCTTTATCCTGTCATTAACTAGGAAGGAGATGTCTTTACCCTGTCATATACTAGGAAGTACATGTCTTTACCCTGTCGTAAACTAGGAAGGAAATGTCTTTACCCTGTCATAAACTAGGAAGGAGACGTCTTTACCCTGTCATGAACTAGGAAGGAGATGTCTTTACCCTGTCATAAACTAGGATGGAGATGTCTTTACCCTGTCATAAACTAGGAAGGAGATGTCTTTACCCTGTCATAAACTAGGAAGTACATGTTTTTACCCTGTCATAAACTAGGAAGGAGATGTACTTATCCTGTCATAAACTAGGAAGGAATTGTCTTTACCCTGTCAAAAAATAGGAAAGAGATTTACTTATCCTGTCATAAACTAGGAAGTACATGTCTTTACCCTGTCATAAACTAGGAAGGAGATGTCTTTACCCTGTCATAAACTAGGAAGGAGATGTACTTATCCTGTCATAAACTTGGAAGGAGATGTCTTTACCCTGTCATAAACTAGGAAGGAGATGCCTATACCCTGTCATAAACTAGGAAAGAGATGTCTTTACCCTGTCATAAACTAGGAAGTACATGTCATTATCCTGTCAAAAACTATGAAGGAGATGTCTTTACCCTGTCATAAACTAGGAAGGAGATGTCTTTACCCTGTCATTAACTAGGAAGTACATGTCTTTACCCTGTCATAAACTAGGAAGGAATTGTTTTTACCCTGTCATAAACTAGGAAGGAGATGTACTTATCCTGTCATAAACTAGGAAGTACATGTCTTTACACTGTCATAAACTAGGAAGGAGATGTACTTATCCTGTCATAAACTAGGAAGGAGATTTACCTATCCTGTCATAAACTAGGAAGGAGATGTACTTATCCTGTCATAAACTAGGAAGGAGATTTCTTTACCCTGTCATAAACTAGGAAGTACATGTCTTTACCCTGTCATAAACTAGGAAGGAGATGTCTTTACCCTGTCATAAACTAGGAAGGAGATGTCTTTACCCTGTCATAAATTAGGAAGTACATGTCTCTTTACCCTGTCATGAACTAGGAAGTACATGTCTTTACCCTGTCATAAAGTAGGATGGAGATGTCTTTACCCCGTCATAAACTAGGAAGGAGATGTCTTTACACTGTCATAAACTAGGAAGGAGATGTCTTTACCCTGTCATAAACTAGGAAGGAGATGTCTTTACCCTGTCATAAACTAGGAAGTACATGTTTTTCCCTGTCATAAACTAGGAAGGAGATGTCTTTACCCTGTCATTAACTAGGAAGGAGATGTCTTTACCCTGTCATATACTAGGAAGGAGATGTCTTTACCCTGTCATAAACTAGGAAGGAAATGTCTTTACCCTGTCATAAACTAGGAAGGAGACGTCTTTACCCTGTCATGAACTAGGAAGGAGATGTCTTTACCCTGTCATAAACTAGGATGGAGATGTCTTTACCCTGTCCTAAACTAGGAAGGAGATGTCTTTACCCTGTCATAAACTAGGAAGTACATGTTTTTACCCTGTCATAAACTAGGAAGGAGATGTACTCACCATGTCATAAACTAGGAAGTACATGTCTTTACCCTGTCATAAACTAGGAAGGACATGTACTTATCCTGTCATAAACTAGGAAGGAATTGTCTTTACCCTGTCAAAAACTAGGAAAGAGATTTACTTATCCTGTCATAAACTAGGAAGTACATGTCTTTACCCTGTCATAAACTAGGAAGGAGATGTCTTTACCCTGTCATAAACTAGGAAGGAGATGTACTTATCCTGTCATAAACTTGGAAGGAGATGTCTTTACCCTGTCATAAACTAGGAAGGAGATTCCTATACCCTGTCATAAACTAGGAAAGAGATGTCTTTACCCTGTCATAAACTAGGAAGAACATGTCATTATCCTGTCAAAAACTATGAAGGAGATGTCTTTACCCTGTCATAAACTAGGAAGGAGATTCCTATACCCTGTCATAAACTAGGAAAGAGATGTCTTTACCCTGTCATAAACTAGGAAGAACATGTCATTATCCTGTCAAAAACTAGGAAGGAGATGTCTTTACCCTGTCATTAACTAGGAAGTACATGTCTTTACCCTGTCATAAACTAGGAAGGAATTGTTTTTACCCTGTCATAAACTAGGAAGGAGATGTACTTATCCTGTCATAAACTAGGAAGTACATGTATTTACACTGTCATAAACTAGGAAGGAGATGTACTTATCCTGTCATAAACTAGGAAGGAGATTTACCTATCCTGTCATAAACTAGGAAGGAGATGTACTTATCCTGTCATAAACTAGGAAGTACATGTCTTTACCCTGTCATAAACTAGGAAGGAGATGTCTTTACCCTGTCATAAACTAGGAAGGAGATGTCTTTACCCTGTCATAAACTAGGAAGTACATGTCTCTTTACCCTGTCATGAACAAGGAAGTACATGTCTTTACCCTGTCATAAAGTAGGATGGAGATGTCTTTACCCCGTCATAAACTAGGAAGGAGATGTCTTTACCCTGTCATAAACTAGGAAGGAGATGTCTTTACCCTGTCATAAACTAGGAAGGAGATTTCTTTACCCTGTCATAAACTAGGAAGGAGATTTCTTTAGCCTGTCATAAACTAGGAAGGAGATGTCTTTACCCTGTCATAAACTAGGAAGGAGATGTCTTTACCTTGTCATGGGGGCAAACTAGGAAGGAGATGTCTTTACCCTGTCATAAACTAGGAAGGAGATGTCTTTACCTTGTCATAAACTAGGAAGGAGATGTCTTTACCCTGTCATAAACTAGGAAGGAGATGTACTTATCCTGTCATAAACTAGGAAGGAGATGTCTTTACCCTGTCCTAAACTAGGAAGGAGATGTCTTTACCCTGTCATAAACTAGGAAGTACATGTTTTTACCCTGTCATAAACTAGGAAGGAGATGTACTCACCATGTCATAAACTAGGAAGTACATGTCTTTACCCTGTCATAAACTAGGAAGGACATGTACTTATCCTGTCATAAACTAGGAAGGAATTGTCTTTACCCTGTCATAAACTAGGAAAGAGATTTACATATCCTGTCATAAACTAGGAAGTACATGTCTTTACCCTGTCATAAACTAGGAAGGAGATGTACTCACCATGTCATAAACTAGGAAGTACATGTCTTTACCCTGTCATAAACTAGGAAGGACATGTACTTATCCTGTCATAAACTAGGAAGGAATTGTCTTTACCCTGTCATAAACTAGGAAAGAGATTTACTTATCCTGTCATAAACTAGGAAGGAGATGTCTTTACCCTGTCATAAACTAGGAAGGAGATGTCTTTACCCTGTCATTAACTAGGAAGGAGATGTCTTTACCCTGTCATAAACTAGGAAGGAATTGTTTTTACCCTGTCATAAACTAGGAAGGAGATGTACTTATCCTGTCATAAACTAGGAAGTACATGTCCTTACACTGTCATAAACTAGGAAGGAGATGTACTTATCCTGTCATAAACTAGGATGGAGATTTACCTATCCTGTCATAAACTAGGAAGGAGATGTCTTTACCCTGTCATAAACTAGGATGGAGATGTCTTTACCCTGTCATAAACTAGGAAGAAGATGTCTTTACCCTGTCATTAACTAGGAAGGAGATGTCTTTACCCTGTCATAAACTAGGAAGTACATGTATTTTCCCTGTCATAAACTAGGAAGGAGATGTCTTTACCCTGTCATTAACTAGGAAGGAGATGTCTTTACCCTGTCATATACTAGGAAGGAGATGTCTTTACCCTGTCATAAACTAGGAAGGAGATGTCTTTACCCTGTCATAAACTAGGAAGGAGATGTACTTATCCTGTCATAAACTAGGAAGGAGATGTCTTTACCCTGTCATTAACTAGGGAAGGAGATGTCTTTACCCTGTCATATACTAGGAAGGAGATGTCTTTACCCTGTCATAAACTAGGAAGGAGATGTCTTTACCCTGTCATAAACTAGGAAGGAGATGTACTTATCCTGTCATAAACTAGGAAGGAGATGTCTTTACCCTGTCATATACTAGGAAGTACATGTCTTTACTCCTGTCGTAAACTAGGAAGGAAATGTCTTTACCCTGTCATAAACTAGGAAGGAGACGTCTTTACCCTGTCATAAACTAGGAAGGAATTGTCTTTACCCTGTCATAAACTAGGAAAGAGATTTACTTATCCTGTCATAAACTAGGAAGTACATGTCTTTACCCTGTCATAAACTAGGAAGGAGATGTCTTTACCCTGTCATTAACTAGGAAGTACATGTCTTTACCCTGTCATAAACTAGGAAGGAATTGTTTTTACCCTGTCATAAACTAGGAAGGAGATGTACTTATCCTGTCATAAACTAGGAAGGAGATGTCTTTACCCTGTCATAAACTAGGAAGGAGATGCCTATACCCTGTCATAAACTAGGAAAGAGATGTCATTATCCTGTCAAAAACTATGAAGGAGATGTCTTTACCCTGTCATAAACTAGGAAGGAGATGTCTTTACCCTGTCATTAACTAGGAAGTACATGTCTTTACCCTGTCATAAACTAGGAAGGAATTGTTTTTACCCTGTCATAAACTAGGAAAGAGATGTACTTATCCTGTCATAAACTAGGAAGTACATGTCTTTACACTGTCATAAACTAGGAAGGAGATGTACTTATCCTGTCATAAACTAGGAAGGAGATTTACCTATCCTGTCATAAACTAGGAAGGAGATGTACTTATCCTGTCATAAACTAGGAAGGAGATTTCTTTACCCTGTTATAAACTAGGAAGAACATGTCTTTACCCTGTCATAAACTAGGCAGGAGATGTCTTTACCCTGTCATAAACAAGGAAGGAGATGTCTTTACCCTGTCATGAACTAGGAAGTACATGTCTTTACCCTGTCATGAACTAGGAAGTACATGTCTTTACCCTGTCATAAAGTAGGATGGAGATGTCTTTACCCTGTCATAAACTAGGAAGGAGATGTCTTTACACTGTCATAAACTAGGAAGGAGATGTCTTTACCCTGTCATAAACTAGGAAGGAGATGTCTTTACCCTGTCATAAACTAGGAAGTACATGTATTTCCCTGTCATAAACTAGGAAATAGATGTCTTTATCCTGTCATTAACTAGGAAGGAGATGTCTTTACCCTGTCATATACTAGGAAGTACATGTCTTTACCCTGTCGTAAACTAGGAAGGAAATGTCTTTACCCTGTCATAAACTAGGAAGGAGACGTCTTTACCCTGTCATGAACTAGGAAGGAGATGTCTTTACCCTGTCATAAACTAGGATGGAGATGTCTTTACCCTGTCATAAACTAGGAAGGAGATGTCTTTACCCTGTCATAAACTAGGAAGTACATGTTTTTACCCTGTCATAAACTAGGAAGGAGATGTGCTTATCCTGTCATAAACTAGGAAGGAATTGTCTTTACCCTGTCAAAAATAGGAAAGAGATTTGCTTATCCTGTCATAAACTAGGAAGTACATGTCTTTACTCCTGTCATAAACTAGGAAGGAGATGTCTTTACCCTGTCATAAACTAGGAAGGGAGATGTACTTATCCTGTCATAAACTTGGAAGGAGATGTCTTTACCCTGTCATAAACTAGGAAGGAGATGCCTATACCCTGTCATAAACTAGGAAAGAGATGTCTTTACCCTGTCATAAACTAGGAAGTACATGTCATTATCCTGTCAAAAACTATGAAGGAGATGTCTTTACCCTGTCATAAACTAGGAAGGAGATGTCTTTACCCTGTCATTAACTAGGAAGTACATGTCTTTACCCTGTCATAAACTAGGAAGGAATTGTTTTTACCCTGTCATAAACTAGGAAGGAGGTGTACTTATCCTGTCATAAACTAGGAAGTACATGTCTTTACACTGTCATAAACTAGGAAGGAGATGTACTTATCCTGTCATAAACTAGGAAGGAGATTTACCTATCCTGTCATAAACTAGGAAGGAGATGTACTTATCCTGTCATAAACTAGGGAAGGAGATTTCTTTACCCTGTCATAAACTAGGAAGTACATGTCTTTACCCTGTCATAAACTAGGAAGGGAGATGTCTTTACCCTGTCATAAACTAGGAAGGAGATGTCTTTACCCTGTCATAAATTAGGAAGTACATGTCTCTTTACCTGTCATGAACTAGGAAGTACATGTCTTTACCCTGTCATAAAGTAGGATGGAGATGTCTTTACCCCGTCATAAACTAGGAAGGAGATGTCTTTACACTGTCATAAACTAGGAAGGAGATGTCTTTACCCTGTCATAAACTAGGAAGGAGATGTCTTTACCCTGTCATAAACTAGGAAGTACATGTTTTTTCCCTGTCATAAACTAGGAAGGAGATGTCTTTACCCTGTCATTAACTAGGAAGGAGATGTCTTTACCCTGTCATATACTAGGAAGGAGATGTCTTTACCCTGTCATAAACTAGGAAGGAAATGTCTTTACCCTGTCATAAACTAGGAAGGAGACGTCTTTACCCTGTCATGAACTAGGAAGGAGATGTCTTTACCCTGTCATAAACTAGGATGGAGATGTCTTTACCCTGTCCTAAACTAGGAAGGAGATGTCTTTACCCTGTCATAAACTAGGAAGTACATGTTTTTACCCTGTCATAAACTAGGAAGGAGATGTACTCACCATGTCATAAACTAGGAAGTACATGTCTTTACCCTGTCATAAACTAGGAAGGACATGTACTTATCCTGTCATAAACTAGGAAGGAATTGTCTTTACCCTGTCAAAAACTAGGAAAGAGATTTACTTATCCTGTCATAAACTAGGAAGTACATGTCTTTACCCCTGTCATAAACTAGGAAGGAGATGTCTTTACCCTGTCATAAACTAGGAAGGAGATGTACTTATCCTGTCATAAACTTGGAAGGAGATGTCTTTACCCTGTCATAAACTAGGAAGGAGATTCCTATACCTGTCATAAACTAGGAAAGAGATGTCTTTACCCTGTCATAAACTAGGAAGAACATGTCATTATCCTGTCAAAAACTATGAAGGAGATGTCTTTACCCTGTCATAAACTAGGAAGGAGATTCCTATACCCTGTCATAAACTAGGAAAGAGATGTCTTTACCCTGTCATAAACTAGGAAGAACATGTCATTATCCTGTCAAAAACTAGGAAGGAGATGTCTTTACCCTGTCATTAACTAGGAAGTACATGTCTTTACCCTGTCATAAACTAGGAAGGAATTGTTTTTACCCTGTCATAAACTAGGAAGGAGATGTACTTATCCTGTCATAAACTAGGAAGTACATGTCTTTACACTGTCATAAACTAGGAAGGAGATGTACTTATCCTGTCATAAACTAGGAAGGAGATTTACCTATCCTGTCATAAACTAGGAAGGAGATGTACTTATCCTGTCATAAACTAGGAAGTACATGTCTTTACCCTGTCATAAACTAGGAAGGAGATGTCTTTACCCTGTCATAAACTAGGAAGTACATGTCTCTTTACCCTGTCATGAACTAGGAAGTACATGTCTTTACCCTGTCATAAAGTAGGATGGAGATGTCTTTACCCCGTCATAAACTAGGAAGGAGATGTCTTTACACTGTCATAAACTAGGAAGTGCATGTCTTTACCCTGTCATAAACTAGGAAGGAGATGTCTTTACCCTGTCATAAACTAGGAAGGAGATTTCTTTAGCCTGTCATAAACTAGGAAGGAGATGTCTTTACCCTGTCATAAACTAGGAAGGAGATGTCTTTACCCTGTCATAAACTAGGAAGGAGATGTCTTT